>OZ007591.1:109724337-109981837 GCA_963931845.1 Maratus michaelseni | reverse complement strand
CATTGTAATTAAAGACGTCCCTGATTAGTTTAAGGGGTTCATTAGTTAACTATGAGGGGGGGTAACGGGGGAATGACCCCCCCCCCCTTAATATTGTTGATTTCTTTATTTTTTGAGGGGCTTATTTCAAATTCTTTCAAATAAGAGTATAATATACAATTAGTGTGAATAGCCTGTGAGCTCAATACCCTCAGTTTAACTGGGCAGTTTTCTTTTTCTTTTTTTCTATTGACTTGGTCAGATCCGGAAAAGTAGCTGCACTCACGGACAGGACTGACTTATACATTTGCAATATATCTTTAACAAGGTTATCACCCAGATCACCAGGATAAGTTTTAATTAATTTCTTGAATGCACCACTTAATTCAAAGTTGAGTGTATTCGAAAATGGCTTAAACTTGAATTTACAAAAATATTTTTCAGATACAATCTTGTCTATAATTACATCAAAAAACAACTTTTCAAATTGTTCATCTTTAGTCGCTTTTGGAAGTGTTTCAGATGCTCCACTACTTTCACAATTAGATTCAATCAAAACCTCCTTTCTCCCCCCCCCCTTTTTTTTCTGAAAAATTTCCTCAATTTCCAAAGTCAGAATTTTTTTTTTAAACTCTGCTTACCTATTTAGACCCTTTAGATCCTTATCTCTAATAAGCTTTAATGTTGTTCATTTCCATATCAAGAGTTTTTACTTTTAAAATTTCTTAAATCCATGTATTTTTGAACTATTTAAAAAAATTAGAAAAGAAAAGTTATGACTATTTTGTCACTCACAAACGTGGCAAAAATACTAGGTATGGTAATTTATTGTTAAGTTGGCGATATTAGTCGTTAGACATCACGATTGATTATCAATATTCTTTATAAAATTTATGTCAATTATTATAAGATTAAAATCCATCTGTATATTTCATTTATTTATCATTATTTGAAATTTAAAACAGCTTATGAAGACATGTATTGCTGGCGAAATTTGCCGAACATATAATGTCTTATCATAAGTAGTTCCACGGGAATTTCTAAACTAATAAAAAAATTACAATTAAATGAAAAAGAAAAATATAGGTTTTCTTATGGTCCCTACCCCCACCCCCACGACATTTGTGGGGGTCGCTCCCCCTTATACGTGATCGTGATTGTTAAAAATGAAACATTAATATCAAGATGTTAGCAATAATTTACACAGAATTTCCTTTCTTATCGTGGACCAATAGCTAACTACTAAATTGTTTAAATGTTGTTCATTATGATATGAAAATCCATTTACCGTATTTACCCGCGTATAAGTCGAGAAATTTTGGACAAAAAAAGACTTTAAAGTTGGGGGGGTCGACTTATGCGAGGGTCCTTAATTTTTTTTTTTTTTCAAAGTGGATTTCATCCGGTTGTCCAACATTAACAAAGGGCGGTAATATTAGAAAGCCCGACATTGCATTAATTGCCCAGTGGTTTAAAGATGCGTGAAATCAAATTCCTTTCGAAATGATTATAAAATCGTTCAAGAATTGCAGCATAAGCAACGAACTAGACGGCACAGAAGATGATGCCATTTTCGAAAGTGATAACGACGAGGAAGAAAGTAGCGATACAGAGATTGAAAACGTGTATCATGATGAGCCGATGACGACGAAGGGTTTATGTGAATTGTTTGGCGAGTCCGATATTGAATCGAACCTTGAATCAGTTTAACTTTGTATATTAGTATCTTCATTATTGTATATTTAGTACTTTTTCTTTCAGATGATTTCAAATAAATGTACAAAGAAAAAAAATAAAGTTCCTTTATTATTGTATATTTAGTATACTTTCTTTTTTTTCCATGTGATTTTGAATAATTTAAAAAAAAATCAAATTTATTGATCGGAAAAGTGGGGGGTCGACTTACACGCGGGATTTAAAAAAATTCAAATTTCTTGATCGGGAAAGTGGGGGGGGTCGACTTATACGCGGGATCGACGTATACGCGGGTAAATACGGTACGTTTAAAAGGTTATTTTTTAAAAAGTTAAAAATAAATATATACGGTTCCCGGTAAGCTATATTTGGAGGATATTTATCTAAGCTCTAACAAACAAAACACTAAAAATTTCATTTTTGTAACAAAACATACCGAATTGTAATAATTTCTTCCACTAAAAACAAAACAGTATAAAAATTAAAATTTCGTAATTTTTAATAAAGGATTTTTCATATGGTGAAAAAAACATTTAAAACATTTTTGCAATTAGACCTATATTTCTAAAAACTACTTGTTTAGAAATTAGCTATTGGGCAACGATAAGTAGGGATACCCTGTATATTAAATTTGAGGTATCGGGTAGTTCAAAAGTAACCGAAAACGATGAAAATTCAATAATTAAAAAATACAGTCGGCAGCAGAACGCCGTTTCTACGAAAATTCACATGACCCTGTAGGAAAATATCCCTCGATAAGAGTATATTTAAATTTTGTTACATAGTTTTATTCAAAAGATATAAATGTTTTAGTAATCACACACATATATGCATACAAAAATAATTTATAAAACATGTGATATTTTTGCAAAATGTATCAACAAAAGACCATTCAAATAATAATGCTCACTGTTTCTAATCTACGTTAAATTATTTGATTTGGTGAAATAAAAACTATTATGGTTACAATAACCATTTTCGACAAATAAAAGGCTGCAACCTTTCTTAATAGTATATTCAAATTTATTTTTATTGAAAGTATTTTTACAAAATTTAGAGTATGAACATACGAAGAAACAAACAGCTAATCATGATCACTGATCAGCTACAACGTCTGAAGGTGTTCATAAAATTCATTCAACTTTAATATCGTCTGTAAATCGTCGACCTTCGAAAAACTTAACTGAATGACACACAATTATACAAGAATAACGCCATTATAGGATCATGATAGCAGTAATGCTTAAAAGATACTGCACATTATTTATAAAGGGATTACCATAAAAAACAGCTTTGTTGCAAAGTAGTAAGTGCTTTTTGAATCGTTTCATAATAAAAGAACGTGAAAATTTAATCAAACCATTTTTTTTTCTTTTGAATGGCGATAAGGTTTTACTCACACGACTAACACTGAGTACATTTATTTCTGCTATAGTTTTTATATTTTATAAAACGTGATGGTACCTGTATTTACGATTACTCATACAATGCACCTAAAAACAAGAAATTTAGCCGCTCAAGTTATTTTAAAATATAAAGTGCACTTATCTCAAACTGAACCTTTTCTTACATTTATTCTCTCGGTTTTGAAAAATTTGTAATGAATTATTATATACGATGTTATTTAGATAAATTGTGTATTTTTCAGAGCATAAATAATCAGAAGGCGACAGAACATTTACAAAGAAAACAAACGAATATATTCATTGCCATTTACGAAGATTTCTGCAAATGTGCATAATTACTTAGCAATCATACAATTTTACTTTTCACCTAACTCATACAAAATTGTTAAATCAATGTTTATGAGATATACAAATAAATAATTCATCAGTAAGTTGGACCGTGCAACGAAGATGAAACGGATTCAGCTTCTTCCAGCAATAACAAAATGTTGAATTACACAGAAAAATTAAGATTTTCAACTGCAATTAATCTTACAAAGATCGCAAATAACGTATTAAACAGACAAAAACAACCATAAATCACACATTCTACTTTTCTACTACATTGGGTAAAACGCATTCAGCTTAAAGTTTTAAATTAAAATCAGCCAATATTAATTAAATATCTTCTATTACAAGACCTAGTAGTGTAATACATCGTCTTTATCTTCTAAATGATGATTTTTCTACAATGATCTCATAAATATATTGTAAAGTTAGCATTGTTAAATAAAGAGGGCAACTCTAAAATGTGTCAGATGCGACTAAATAGTACAAATTAAATTTAACGAAATCTTAGGAGTGTTCAAGGTAGTTCCTTCTAGCATCAATGTACTATTTGGAGTATTTTAAAGTAGGTCAAAAAAAAAAAAAAAAAAAAAAAAAAAAGAAAGAAAAAAAAGAAAGAAAAAGAAAGAAAGAAAAAGAAAGGAAGAAAAAGAAAAATAGAGCTAACACCCCAGACAAAGTAATCACCAAAGTATTGCAGAAATAAATGGAAATAGCCATTCGACTGAAAATTAAGTCTTCTTTAAATGCATGTTACTGAAATAGTCTTGGGGGGGGGGGGGTAATCTTCATACTGAAATTGTACCAAACTCAGCAATTTTCAAAACGAACATCTAACTTTGATATCATTTATGGTTTCCTCGGTAAGTTTTATCTGAGGATACCAAATGGGAAGTCATTACAGTAAGTTGGTTAGCAATTACGAAAGTTTAAAGCTTGGAATTCCAGTTAAATTCATTTTCAATCATTGCAAAACAGGTTGTAATGGGGGGTCATTTTTTAAGCATAACCCAAGAACTACTAGGCGGAATGAGCTGTAATTTTGAATTAGCATATTTCAAACTTCTAAATATAGATTAAGTTAAAAATTTATACGTTACAATTTATATTTTTCTCAAACATTACTTTTGAAAATACGTATATTTTGAAATTAACTTTCGAAAATAATAAGAATTGTAACATGTAATTTTTTAAACAGAAATCTACTTCTAGAAGCTTTAAATAGGCGAATCCAAAATTACAGCTCATTCCGCAAAGTACTGGTTGAGTTATGTTTTGAAAGTTAACAGCATCATTTCAATCTGTTTTGAAACGATTAAAAGGGAATTTATCATTACGAATTCAAAATTTAAAACCTTCCTAATTCATAAACTACTTGACCAAATGACTTCTTATTTGGTATCCTAAGGTATAATTTACCAAAATAGTAAAATATGATGCTAAAATTAGATGTTCGTAGGGAAAATGTCAGAGTACGGTACAATTTCAATATGAAGACGACCCCCTAAGCCAGTGTTAGTAACATACATTTAAAGAAGCCATAAATTTCGGCCGAATGGCTAGATTCGTTTCTTTTTTCTGGGACAATTTGGTGATTAAAATGTATTAAAATAAATGTGTGTATATATATATATATATATATATATATTCAAATAATCACAAACTTAATATGGTAAAATTTTGCAAAGCATACAATGTAATCTATTCATTGAAATGCAATTCGTGTAATATGGAATATATTGGACAGTCTTGTCAAAAATTACATAAGCGGCTAAATTTACATCGTTCTCATATTGATAAATTTAAAAAATCTAAATTTTAAACTACTCATAATATTGAATATACTCATTTCAAAAATCGTGATTTTAAAAATATTACTATTAAAATATTAAAATACTTAAAATACAAAAAAATTTTACTGAACGACTTTTTCTAGAATCTAAATATATAAGACATTTTAATACTACCTATCCTTATGGATTAAATCAATTAGTATACAAAAAATCATATCCTGTTTTTTTTTCAGATTTAACTAAATATGAAAATTATAAAAATCTTTATTCAGGATTAAATTTTTCAAACATAAAAAAAAACTTCAAGATCTGGTAGAAGTAAACATAATAACAAAAAATACACTGATAATATTGTGATACAACAAGAGCTTGGTGATCTTGAGGCACAATTTTGTAATGATTATGGCTTGCTATAAGAAAACATATTTTTAGTATTAAAAACAAATATTTAAACCAATATTTCAAAGTATTTAAAAAGAATCAATATTCTCCACATTTTTGTGATATCTTTTATGATATTCTTCATTGTAGAGCAAACCTATTAAATACAAGTCTTTCTAATAAACCTAAATATAAAACTAATAATACACAACTAATTATAAATTTTTCCAATCTGTATTTAATAATATCAATTTACACAATATCATAAACAACACTACTAATAATTTTCCAATAAAAAATTTTACCATTCACAAGACATATAAATATAATCGCACACTTGGACGTAAAATTTTTAATTACAATTCTTTTGCAAAACAATTGGTCTCTTCAAATAATTACACTTGTTATTGTAATGACCCAAAATTTCAAAAGTACATAAAAACAACACATGGTCATATTATTACTGGCGATCTTAATATTGTAGAACAACCTATTTTACAAAATGTAATGCATAATGGAACAAAATTTCGCCTTCCATATAGGTGTAAAATCGAATCCATAATATTGCAGTTTATTCAAGATATTGATTTATTTATATATAAAACTGCTATTGATTACAATAAACCTATCGAGTATTTTAGTGAATGGAGATTTTCTGTAATGGATAAATTAAAAAATGAAATTATAAAAAAATATCAACATATTACACATGCAGCTTTTAAAAATATAAATAAACATATATCAGAATTACAAAACAAATTTATAATTACTTATGTAGATAAATCTCCAAATAATTATGCTATTATTTGTAAAGAGTACTATAAAGTGTTAATTCACAATGCAATTAACACAAGTAATATTTTTAGTAAAACTAAATTAAATATTGAAATTAATAATAGAAAATTATTAAATTATCACAAATTACTAAAAATGAAATGTAATAATTTAAATTATCCTTATCTTGTTATAATTCCAAAATTTCATAAAAATCCAATTAAATTTCGCACAGTTACTATCGGGTGTAATACATATAATAATAGTGCAAGCAATTTACTACTTAATATTTTAAAGCAGATATATGATATAACGATAAAACATAATAACCAACATTGAATAAAAAACAGTTTTCAGCTTATTAATAAAATACATAATATCAATCCGGTAAAATTCATAAAAACATTGGATTTTAATGATTTATTTAATAACATTGATATAAAAGACTTACATAAAATAATGTGTATATTATTTAAAGAATTTAAATCTCAATTAAAATTAAAAGATCATATTTCCGTAATTTTTTTTTAAAAACTTTACTAAATTTTACATTGCATAATAATTACATCATGTATGACAATATTGTTTATAAACAATGCCAGGGAATACCGCAGGGTGGGACTGCTTCTAGTATTCTCTCTGACCTTTACTTATATTATTATGAAAGAAATATTGGTGCGAACAATGATTATGTATTTTATCGCTATACTGATGACATTATCATATTTTATTTCAATGATAAAAATTGCACATCACCACTCAATTTTTATCCTAATCAGCTTACATTAAGTGAAAATGATTTGATTAATAATAATATAAATTTTCTTGACTTAAAAATTAATATAAATGATAATTATAAATTAATTTTTTTATATTTATGATAAAAGATTTGATTTTCCATTTAAAGTAAATATTTTTACCAATTTTGCTTCGTGTTTACATAAATCAGTTTATAAAAATATAATTATCAATTATCTTCATCGTATAAAATATCTATGCTCAGATATAAATAAAAACAAAAATATTAGATTTATTCGAGATCATGCAAAACTATATGGTTATCCTATTTTTAGCACTTTCCAACCTAGTTGAAAAGTGCTTATGACTTCGGTTTGTCTGGCCGGATGGCCGTATGGCCGTCTGGCCGTCTGTCCGTGCTCTAACTCCCGTAAATATGCTCGGATTGCTCTGCAATTTTTATATGTTATTGTCGTTATCTATGGCACGTTCCCTATTTCAACTGAAGTGTGTAGCACTTATAGTTTTCTTACAGGGACACTCAAAAGAATTCCGTTACATTGCAGTCTATGGGGAAAAATCATTTGCGGTTTATTTTAAAAATGTTTCACTATTGTAAACGCATTGAAATTTATATAGATCACTAAGATGCATTAGAAGAAGCTTAATATGGAATAGTAGGTGTATAGCACTTAGAGTTACTTTACAGGGACAGTCAAAATAATTCCGTTACATTACGTCTATGGAGAAAAATCGTCTGCGGCTTATTTAAATAATGTTCCACTATTTTAAACGCATTGAAGTTTATATATATTACTAAGGTGCATTACAAGAGGCTTACTACAGAATAGTGTGCGTATAGCAGTCATCGTTCATTTACAGGGACACACAAAAGAATTCTCTACTGTCTGTTAACAATAATTCCTGGAAGTGCGTTTTAAGTTACTGAACGCGATTTTAATCTTAACTAGCTTTTTGTCTATTACGTGGTGTGTATAAATTCTGTAGATCCTATACAGGGCAGCACAAAAGTTCGCGAACACATTTCCGTTTATTGACAGAAACTCCAGAAGGAGAATTTAAACTGTGCTACGCGTTTCCTAACTAAACTAAAATTTAGCATCCTATGTATATATACAAATCTATAGATCATATACAGGGCTACATAAAAGTATTCGGATATTTTTCCGAATATTGTATATATTGAAAATTCCTGAAATTACGTTTTTAAATATGTTATGCGTTTTCCAAATTGTTTAGTTAGATGTCATCTTTCAGCTTATTAAACGGTAATGATTTGTAAAATTATTTTAGAAGCGTTGGAAAGTGCTACATAATCTATGCTTGACGCATGATTTTTCGTTCTTGTTTTTTATACATTCAATTATCAACTCTTTTAAATAACATTTATTACATCATATAAATATAAACATGTTATGGAATAAATTATTGTTTTAGTGTGCGATAAAATATAGCAAATGATATAGCAAATTCCAATTAAAACATACATAAATACAATTAAAACATATAAGGACAATAATTAAGATGATTGAACATTATTTACACTTTATATAGTTACTGTGATTGTGCGTTTAGCCGATCACCTTTATTTTAAGTGATACTAATGATCAGTTTTTAAAACATATATAAATACAATTAAAACATATACCATTAAAACATATAAGGACAATACTTAAGATGGTTGAACATTATTTCACTTTATATAGTTACTGTGATTGTGCGTTTAGTCAATCACCTTTATATTAAGTGATTCTAATGATCAGTTAGTTATAAAAGTCTATAAAATATGCATTGTATAAAAATAACTGTAAAAATAACTTATACAAAAACACATAAAATTATACTTGGATAACATTCCATTTATAATTATATATATATATATATAACATTCCATATATATATATATATATATTAATGATGATATTAATTTATTAACTAATAAATAGAAGTACGAAATCTTAATTATTTTCGGTAAATACTATTTGATATATAAGTAGATAGAAGGTAGCAATATGTATTATATAAGAATTCATTAACTTATTAGTAGAAGTGTAAAAAATTAATTATTTTATGTAAATTCTATAATATATATAAGTAGACTACCAAGTTCAGAGATGGCAGCACCAGCACTATGTATTAAAAGAAATATCTCTTTTACATAATATCTACTCTTGGTAAGAATCTTTGAAATACTATGTAAGATTAATTTAATTCTGGTTAAATTTAATTCATATAATAGGATTTTGTACGATGTTAATGTAAAACTACAATGATATTATTATTTTTTACTATTTATATATATTATTAAATCTAATATAATAAATATGTAAATCAAACTTAATTTTGAATAATTATTATTCCAATAGAGGGCAGCACATTACTTGACAAATAAATGTTAATAATATTTTTAATTTACCTATAGAGGGCGCTTATCGCTTGTGTATTTACATTTTACTTTTAAAGATTAAAATTAAATGGAAAATTTGTATATTCACAAATATAAATTTGTTTTTGAGTGTTGTATTTATCATAAAAATAAATTTGTGTGTTTTAAATCAATTTGTGTTAAAGTGTAATAATTAAGGTGATATTTCAAAATATGTTCTCTCAACTTAACTTTCAAATAATTTCTCTCAACTTGACTATATCATCAAGTATATGATATGTGCGCCATGTGGTTGTATTTCCAACTGTTATCTGGTAATAATTCAGCATAGTGTTGTATACGTATTTTTGGATAATTATTCTGAGTAAAATATTTTATCTATTCTTTACAAGTTTTTTATTTCCAATTTTGTTATTTCCAATTGTTTTCTGGTAATAATTCAGTATACCTGGATGATTATACTGATCTTAGCATATATGCCAGTATAATTATGAAATACTGAATTATTTTTTAAAACACGTGTGGGTACATCCAGGCTGAAGATTATACCTACACGTGTTTTTACATATCCAATTATAATTTAAATCTCTTGTTATCCAATTTCCCATTATATTTAGTTCATATTTCATTTCTTAATCCATTTGTATTCACTTGATATCAACTCCAAATTATTAACATTTTATGGTTTATTATATATTTTTTTTCTTATTCTCTCTCTCTCTTTTTAAATAATCTTCATATTTTCAGTATTTTTGGCCAATTACCACTGAAGCACAAGCTATGGTAAATTATGATTGCACTTGTTAATTTATTAACTATGTGGTATTCTGTCTACACATTATTATTAATTATCTCTTTGGAGATTTAATTAGAATGTTACAAGAACTTGATATGTTTTTTGAAATTCAAAGATATTATAATTATATATATATATATATATATATATATATATATATATATATATATATATATAAAACTTTAAGTAAAATTTAACCATTGAAACATAAGAAACTGTATATATATATATATATATATATATATATAAGCCGACTCTAGTTTTATAGGCGAATTTCGAAAGATTAAATCGCTGGTCGCAGAATTTAACAACCAATGACGGTTGTGTAATTGATGGCCAATTCTATGTGAAGGGACAATGCTGTGTGACCCCATATCAAAGTTAATATATGTGGTTGCACGCATTGTAAGACTTCAGTTTTGAGGTTTTTTCAAACGATGGCGATTCAGATTTTTAGACAGAGATAGTGTGATAGATCCAAGTTGTAAGAAATTTAAAGGGGTAGCGTAAAACCTTTAGGATGGACCAACTCCAGGAAAACTTAGAAAATAATTTTATTATAAATTCGATTCTTAAATGAATTTAAAAATTACAGATCATCTAGATTTCCTTGGAATTACACAACAATAATATTTAGGGTTCTTTCGGCTTTTACTTTGTCTGCAATCAACGGAAAGTGTCCAGCATCAAACAGAGTTTATGTTGTCAAAATTAAGTAAAGTTTCGCATTCACCTTTCCTAAAAGGTTCCCCAGCGGTTTCACCGTTAGCTTCAGAGAGAGTGTCTCTCTATTTAAATTCTGTCACCAGGAACCTATGTTCGTACCAGGTTGAGAGAAATCTTCAACCTTTTCCCTGAATAAGTTAAAAGTTAGTACTCCACAATCTCTCAGCCCCCAAGCTGACTGCCTCTGTTTTTTTCTCTTCAACCTCCGATCAACTCTTTGAACAATAGAATTTCCATTCACCACTAAAATAAGTTTTAGGTCTCGTCATAAAGTATAGTTTTCACGTGATAGGATGAGGGTTCTTTTTGGGAGGTTCCTACCAAGATTCGAAGCAACCCAAAGTTTCTCACGGTGCTGTTTTCTCACGGTGATGGCCTCCCACGATGGCGGCTTGATGATAGGCACTCTCCTTCATCCGGCCCATTCTGATTGCTGTCTACAAAGCTTCGAGTGGCAAGATTGACTTATCGATACCTTTGTAGTTGGCGACATTTTTTGGAACTTAGAAGAAACATACGATGAAGTCCCAAACACATAGGAAGTCCTATACCTGGTTATCAAGCTTTATTAGCATACTGTGTGAGATTTAATGAATCTCTCACAATAGATTTTGAAGTTTTTCAGAGATGTCTAACGCTCGTATTCACGAATAACTTCGACCCCGAGTTAAGCCGAAAACCCGGGTCGAAAGCTAAAATGGTATTCATCGTCTACCTGACTGGACCGGTTTGAAGGCGAAATCTAACGCTGGGTTGAGTTACTGTCAGTTACTGGACCTGGCTTTACAAAGGGTTGAAGTTCAAGTTTTTCAACCGAGCATGCGTAGTTAACAAAAAACAAGACGAGAGAGCAAGTCTAGTCACATTTTACAATAATGGCGGCTTACGAGCTTACGTACTGAATCAAGTGTCTGTGTATAAGATATAATAGAAATTTATTACTATTATAAAACAAAAGAACAATATGCAAAGGTATGTGATCTCATATATATGTATTAGCTTCAATTTTTTTTATCTGGTTTGTTTATATTTATATATAAATCCTCTATATTTTATGTTCAATTGTTTGTTTATATAAATAAGCATGGTCGCGAAGAATTTTATTTGCCATAAAAAATAGTCAACATTACATTAATGGTAGATAAATTGCTATTAAAATAAAAATTGTTGCATTTAAGGTTATTTGTTTTTGCAATTTTGATCTTAAAAAGAATTTATGAATGTATTTTAATAGTAGCGAAATAAATGTCGTACGTAAGTTCTAATTAAAATTTGAGACATCAGACTAATTTGCATTTTTCTTTAAGTAAAAAATACTTAGATTATGTTCAAGTATCCATCGACTCAATGTAGGTTTTCGATTTTGGTACTCGTAGAATATGGGTAAAAGTTAAATTTTGTGTCTTGTGTGAAAGATACACTATTATTATTTATGTACGATCTGTTATATAAATATAAGATTAGCTCTATAAATTAGATATTGTGGTTTTAAACTAAACAATATATCATCCGAGTTGTATTTATCTATTGAAGATTTTTAGTAGGTTTATTCTTTGTTTAAATCACGAATATGTTTATATTAATTAAACAACTCTATCATTGATTAACACTATACTATTGTTATTTCTGTTTTTGAGCTTTATGTTATATTTCCTAATTTTTGAGAAATTTGAAATATTTATTTAATTACATTTAAGTTTCAACTGTGTTTTAATTTCAAAATTATATATAATTTAAAATATTACAATAGAAGTAAAGGGCTGAAATACATTGATAAAAAATTGCTCATTTTTAAAATAACACCAGGCAAAAAATCCAGAAACACCTTTGTTTTAAAATAATGCTTCTCTTCAAATTTGTCACTTCCAATTTTGTCTATCATGACAGAATTGATATGACCTAAACCATTGATTGTACGGTATATAAAAAGTTATAACAGCTGTACATAATAAACTTACAGAACCAAACTTATCCCCTCCCCCTTTTCCCATCATGTTTTCACATATACACATACTAAGGATCAATCCAGACAAAATTTGGGGCCTATTTAGGGCCCCTTCACAAAAATCACATGTCATAAAACAGGGCCCTTCATAAAATTGCTTTTAATAAAACAGGGCCCTTCATAAAAATGCTTTTAATAAAACAAGCCCTTCACAAAACTCCTTTTAATAAAACAGGACCCTTCACAAAATTATGTAAATTTTGAATGTTAAAAAAAATGTTTTAAAATGTGTAATCTACTAACAAAACAAATTCACCAAAAAGTAAAACTTTAGCAGAAGGACTTAAAGAAGTTATTTTTAATAAATGCTTGGTTGAATTTGAATAACTGAATTTCCTCTTTTGTTACAAAATGTTTTTTTCGCAAAAATATAATACATTTCACAAAAATAACTTCTTTTACTTTTCACAAAAATGTCCCCCCCCCCTCCCCCCCCCCCCCCAAAAAAAAAAAAAAAACCTTGAATTTTTTTACTTTAGTTGGTAAATCAAAAATACTAATTAGTTTGATATCTGAAATTTCATTTATGTAAACAGGAGTCATTTCGCTACTGTTAAAATACATTCGTTATTCCTAATTTTTTTTAAATGAAAATTTGAAAAAAATAAATAACCTTAAATGCAAAATATGTTATTTTAGTAATGTTTTATTAGCCCTTTAGGTAATGTTGACAATTTTTTAAGGCAAATAAACTCTACTCTTCATGATCTTGAATATTTATGTAAGCAAATAATTAAACATATAATATATGAGTTGTATGTATAAATATAAACAAACCAGCTAAAAAGTTTGCAGATAATATATATATATATATATATACACACACACACACACATATATATATATATATATATATATATATATATATATATATATGTATATGAGATTACATACATTCTATTTTTAATACTTTAAACTTTCTTTTTATTTCTGTATCTTACATAGAATCTTGAGTCACGTTTTAATTTACTTTAATTAACTTATAAAACACTGACAAAAAAAAAAAAAAAAAAAAGAAAGAAAGAAAGATAGAGTGATGCATGGGTAGGGTGGGGCAAATGGGGCACTTATTCTTCTCCACTAAATCACATTCACAAAAATTATATTCCTTAAAATTCAGTACTATAAAATTATCTGAAATTATCGTTAATAAATTCAGATTGTTTTATCAGATTGCGAACTATCATTATTTTCCCTATCTAGTCTAGAAATCTATCGCCATTCATTCATAAAAAAATATTTAAAAATCTTTCTCTCTCTCTCTCTCTCTCTCTCTCTCTCTCTCTCTCTCTCTCTCTCTCTCTCTCTCTCTCTCTCTCTCTCATAAATAAAATTGTAATTGAATCTATGAAGTGACATCTAAATGAGTGAAAAAAAATAAAATTTAAGAACTAGAAAGAATATAGAAAATGAAGTATAATTTTCTATATAAATACATCTTTTTCAATGATGCACTGGATCTAAAAATAGATGTCTATGCATGTAAAAATATTTTGTAATTACCTAGGCTGATTTATTAATATTCAAAGGCAGTCAAGTGAATACCTTTGAACTTGTAAATCTGATAATGGAAAAATTCTTATACAAAAGGGGTAAAGGGGCTTCTAAAAGCTACAATTTAAAAAAAAAAAAAATCAACTTTTTGTAATATTTCACAGTTTTATGTCCAGATAGTATACAGAATTCATTTATCATTATTTAGAAAAGACTTTACTCGATTCTGTGTTGAATGAAAATTTATATAGTAGCCTTCAAAGGTTTAAAATATTAGTGTTCATTAAAATAACATCTAATAAAATAGCAATATATCCATGGTTGACAGTTTAAACTAAAAACAAGTTTGGAGTTTATTATTTAGCGACTAGTTAAAATGTTTGTTAACCGATCGGAAGCGATAATCGAATGCGCCGTTGGAGCTCTTGAAAAACTTGGGTGCCTGGTGCCAGGGCACTGTTAGAACCACAAACACTACCTTTTAAGCACTCTTTGAAGCTCTGTTCCTTTGAAGCTCTGTTGATATTATTTCCACTCTTTTGTTGTTGTTGTTTTTGTCAATGTGCATATTAATTACTATCTAATTGTATTAGAATTAATCATTTTAATTAGATTGCTGAAAATAAAAAAAATCAAATCAATACATCTGGATATCATTTAATATATAAATTGATTCAACAAAATAAAAATAGTACTATTAGAGGCTACTTTCTGGAATTTTTTCCTTTTTCTCCATTTTAATATTTTCTTAATTAGAAATTATTTAATTAATTACTAATTATAGCTATTAATAATAGAAATCAACATAATTGCTGTTGAAATAAAATTTTCGTTTTGATCAAATCAAGTTTTCGTTTAGCTACTAAGACAAATTTTATTTGAAAAATAAACTTATAAAATTTACTTTAGCAATTAACACATTTCATATCCCTTTCTTAACTCACATATATGTTTAAAAGTAATAATAATAATACATAAAATTTGAATAAATTGTTAAAAAAATATTAAACTTTGTAAGAAATTAAAATAAGTTAATCTCCATATTTAGTAATTACAAGTTTTTATTTTGTGCATATATTTTGTAAAAAATAAAATAAGTACTACATTTAATTTCCTTTTTTTTCGGCACTTTTCTTCCATAATATAAACAAACAAAGCTTCAACGCGAAACCGAAAACGTCATCTGATTTTTTTAACCAATTAGCACGCTTTATTCAACCGGGGTCTGAGTTGGGTAACTTTTCGTCCGAAGTAGACGGTGAATACGAGTTTTCAACTCTCGGTTGAAAACCTCAACCTGGGGTTACTGGACCCTCGGTTCAACTCTCGGTCGAAGTTATTCGTGAATACGAGCGTTAAGCTGTTAGACTGAAAAAAATCTGATAAGTTCTCTATAATGTTTTTTTTTTTTTTTTTTTTTTCGGAGCAGAGTTACTCTTATCTCCATTTTTTTAGAGTTAAGCTTAGAGTAATTTCAGATGTTCAATAGACTCTCGTAATTCCAAATTAATGGAATAAATCAACGGTTTATTTAAAGTTTTATCTTATTTTACGAGTTTGTGCAATTCTACAGACGTTTCTGGTCGATTCCGGATGAGGAATTGATGCAAACCTGTGTCATGATGCATCGTCTAGTTTTGTATAACTCCCAGGTATTTATGTTCTCTTTGTCTTGTTTGAGTAACTGCATATTGTATGACATAGGGAATTGTTAACTTGTACGGGGCAGTCTTCCAATTTATGCTAGGGAAATTAATGCACTCAGCTCAAAATAATTATTATGTTAAATAATAAAGCAGCAATAAGTAAGTTAAATAATAAGTAAGCAATTTGAAAATTAAAATGTTAATGAACGACATTAATTATGTCGTAACATAATCAATTATGTTAACTAAACTGATAATGAATAATCACAACATTGGCATTTATTTGGATCTGCTGATCCGTAAACCTTGCTACATGCTACTTAGAAGCGAGTTTTGATTTAATGTTTTCTTAATTCTGTTTGTATATTTTAGTAAAACAAAAATTGTTATTTAAATTTTTGTTTGTATAATTATTGCATCACATGTAATGTTTCTTATTATTAGGTTAAGATTGCAGTATCGTAGTTAATATTAATAGCGCGCATCTTGTGTCATTTAACTACCACTTTATACGCAGGGATTCAACGAAACAACACAACCCGTATTTTATTTATTAGTTTTTTAATTTTAAATTAATTTAATTGTAATTATTTAATTAAATTAAATTTGGGTAATTTAATGTTTACTTTATTATTACCTTTAATCCCCGCTAGAATTTCTCACTATTACATTATTAATTTTACATACTGTAATTCTTTACCGCCAGTCATAAAAGGTCTGTTGGGTATGTTTGGGATGGTTTTCTTAAAATGTAACCAATAGATTTAGCTTGCACAAATCATTCCAACAACACTAAAAAGTAGAAAATATAAATAAAAAATAAAGAGTGTAATATCGTTTTTTTTTTTCAAAATACTCTTTTATCATTAAATAGTTTAATATTAATTAAATTATAACTATATGTTGAGAAAACAATTTAGAAATCTTTAATAGATAGTTTAAATAATTCTGTTTTTCTTTCCTATTTTACTACCTATATCTTAAAAAAGAAACAGAGGAAAAATTACAATTTCTTTAATAAATTATCTAATCCGCGCTTTTTTTATTAAGCGTAAATCAAATCGGCGAAATTTCACTAATCGGGGCAAACGCCAATTAATGTATTGTAAAGGATTTTTTTTGGAACTACATGAATTGCAGCATGAAATTAAGCGTGAATTTTTGGGATAGCCATTGAATGCTTATAAAAGAGTATTTTTAAAAGAAAATATTTTTACTTTTTTTTTCTCTAATTTCAAGACTAAAAAAATTTTTTAAAGATAATTGCCATTAAATTAGGGAGCAGTTAAGTCGATATGAACTTTTAAACCTCTATATCAAAACAAAAATTTTGCATAATTGTGTAAAAGTCTAGAACGAAAACAAAATAAGAATTTGATAATTTGGCTTGATGATATTTTGATATTGGTCAAAGTGGTCACAATTATATTTTGACTTTGAGTACCAGTATTATGGAATGGTAATCGTCGCCTTATTTAAACGTCATATTTTTAGATTAAATATGGTAAATAATTACTATTTAAAGAAGTGTTTCCCGGTTTTACAGGAGTTGTGACTACCTCCTAATTACATTTTCGGACAATTTTTGAAACCAGGGCTTCGAACAGGAGCTGAACTGAAAACCGATAAAAAAATATATATTTATGATGAAACACAGATAGGAACGGAACCGAAAAACATATTTTAAAAGGAACGAAAACTGGTACCGAACCGAAATATTTTATTTTAATTGAACCAGAACAACAACAACAACAACAAAAGGTATATGGTTCGGAGTCCCTGACTTTTCTATATTCTGCGTGGAAAATGTTTCTCTGTTTCACAAGCCTATGGCGTCACAATAACTAGTAATTTTTTATGCTAGAAGCTTTTATGTTTGTTTGTGTTTTTAAATAAAAATGCAGATTTCCAGAATGCGTCATTAATTTAAGTGCAAAAGACTGGAAAATTCAACATTGAAATAACACGAAAAAGTACACGCGTATTTTTCTTGGATGTAAATTCTGCGGTTACATAAAATAGGGATACTGTATTGAATTTTATGTCAACGCAGTGCATATTTCTTGACAAGAGAAACGTTTAAAAACATATGAAAGTTGTTTAGATAATGAGAACGACATAATGTCTCATGGAAAATAAATCATTAGGAAAATTAAATGGGAATATCCCATTCTTCTTTAGCACGCAATGTTCAATTTGTACAGTTAAAAGATAGTTATGACATATTTACTGACGTAAATATTGTATTTACATATAATAGTTCGAACTACTTAATGAAATTACTGCAACGAAATAAAATTCTGAAAGCATTTCACAAAATTTTCACAGTTCTGGAAACTGATGTCTTTATTTATTACTAGCTGTTACCCGTGACTTCGTTCACGTATATCATTAAAAGAAGAATAAATGCATTAATTAAGCAAAATATTTCATTCCCGATAATTAGAAACGTAAATAATTAACTAACTCTTTATCACATTCCATAGGAGACAATACAGTATTTCTATGTTATAGAGGCCTTGACATAACTAAGTTTTAAAAAAGTGAAATTTTGTGACAAATAATCACAAAAAGGAAACTGCAACCAATGAAAAAAGGCGGGCCAAATAAAATCGTGGAAATCGGTGAATTATATAAAAACATATGTCAAGTTTACCTGGTAAACCATTTTATTTTTAACGCCTTTGTGAAAGGTTTTAATAGCAATCCTTCAAAGATAATGGAAATAGTATATTCTTATTCATTAAATTCAATTCTTGTGAATAGGGAGCAATTATTGTAGACCTAAACGCAAGGAGCTTAAATTTGCCTCCCTGATTTAATCTATAACTGAAAAAAAATCTTTATTTCTAAATGAAAATATGTTGACAGGCGATTTTTGTTCTTCAGAATAAATTGATTCATGAAGTTTGAATATGTGAAAATACGTTTTTATTTTTCAAAAATTTTACTGTAATCAAATTTTTTTTTCTCTCACCATCTATTCAAATTGAAAATAAATTCTTTTTCTTTTCAGTTTTAATGAGAAAAAATATATTTATCCGTTTTATTTCTTCTTTTTTATCCACAAAAATGGAATAATTTAGTTGCCATTTTTAGAGAAACTTCGTTAAAATTTACAAAAAAAAAAAAAAAAAAAAAAAAAAAACAATAATAATAATAATATCTCGGAATTTAAATCAATTTTTAAATTCTGAGAGTTTATGACATCCTCGGATGAATGATAACCGGTGTTAAACAAATCGCGTTGCGTTCAACAATCTGAAAAGAGTAGTTGCAAAATACAAACAGGCGGTCAGATTTTAATATAATAGATTCGTATTTATTTTTCTTTTCCTAATAACCATGGTGTGGTTTTTGGCAAAAAACTCTCATCTGTATGTAACTGATATTCATCCTTAATAATCGGTATAGATAAAAAACATTTCAATTTTTCGTTTTAAATATGTCGTGAAACTAATCTACTTTCTATACTTACTGATCCTTGCATTATTAATGTACGGAATTAATCCCGCGCCTTGTAAAACACATTTGAAAATTCCCGTTTTATTTCAAATATGACGTCACATTTTCCTCAGAGAAATCTCTTTTTAATGCCATAATTCTTGTTAATTTTCTTTTTCTGGCAATCAGGACGTAAATTTTAGCAGAAAACTTACATTTGTATGTAACTGGTACTCAAGCTAATTATTAATCAATATCGATAAAAAATATTTCAGTTTTTCATCTTAAATATTACGTCTATTATCTATCTACTTTCATTATACATTGATATGCATGCTCCTTGTATTATTACGACTATTTGAAAATACATGTTTTATTTATGGCGTCATATTTGTCCAAGCCGATGAGGATCCTTTTCATAGTTCCATGGTCCAAGCGAAATCTATTTTTAAGAATATAATTATTGTTCATTTTTCCTTCTAATTATAACGCAGTTTTTTGACAGAAAAAGATCTTTTTAATGTAACCGATATTCATACTTCATGTATAATAACAAATACTCCATATTTTTGTTTCAAACATCACGGAAATTTATCTTCTTTTGAATTCTTTTTCATTTTCATTTTTCACGTTAAAATCGTTATTGTTGAGGAAAAATATTTTTCCGTGTTTAGGATTATTTTTCCGTGCGAGCATGAATTATTGGCAACGATCAAAGCCCTAGCAACGATAAAGTAAAATGGTTAAATTTTATGGGAAAATGTCCATTTATTCTCTATGAAAATAACGGAATTTTGAATTATTAAAAAAAAATATTTGAATAAAATGAACAAAAACCGGCCTATGTTCATTTGAGGGTTATAATCAACGTATATGCAAAGATACAGGATCATTAAATGCTCTATTTTGACGCTGGCTTCAGCCTAACATTTGCACACAATCGGATTTATATTATTATTATTATTATTATTATTATTATTATTATTATTATTATTATTATTATTATTATTTTGTTCTATACATTATCACATCAGTCATATAAAATAAGTTTTCAATTACTATATCTAGTACTTATAGTGTTTATCTATACCCCCGTTTAAGATTATAAGGAAACTAAAAAAAGTAAAGAATTATAATCTTTATTACAATTCTAAGTACTATTAATAAACTTCATGTAATATGCATAAAGAAATAGCTTGCTCATTTATATTAAAACAATTATAAATGGGCATTATTAATTATTTTCAATTGTCATTTTGAAATAAATATATGAAAGTAGAAAATGTTTTTAATGATCATAATTATAAGAACACTGCTTATGAATTCGAATAGATACAATTTTAATAAGAAATGTAACCATCTTTACTGTCGGTACCCTCAGCCAAACGAAGTCAAAACGGTCTACGGTCTCAAAAGAATTTTGCTACTTTACGGTTTATGGGAGATAATCGTTTGCGTTGTACTTTAATAATGTTACACTATTTTAAACATATTGAAATTCATATGTATCACTGAGGTACACTAGAAGGCACTTACTGTAGTAGAATATGGTGTGCGTAGAATTGACCATTCATTTACAGGGACACACAAAAGAATTTGGTTACAATACTGTCTATGAACTAATAATTGCTGCATGTGCGTTTTCATTTGTGGTACGCGTTTTAAAATTTAACTTATTTTTTGCATATTACATGGTGTGTATAAATTCTATAGATCATATACAGGTCTATACAAAAGAATTCGTAAGCAAGTGTACGAGCATGAATTCCTTAAGAATATTTTTTAATTGAGCCATACATCTTCCAGTTGAACTATATTTAGTGTACTAAGAGATGTTTGTAGAATATAAATAAATTCATATACAGGACTACGCAAAGAACGGGATGCGTTGTCGTCTATGGAGGATTATTTCTGAAAGTAAGTTTTCAGTTGTTATGCGTTTTCTAATATGTTAAGCATTTCCAACTTATTTACTTAGATATCTTCTTTCACCTTATTAAACGATGACGTCCCATTACAATATTCTTGAAGATATGGAAAGTGTTTCATAATCTATGCTTGACGCCTGATATTTCTTTCTTATTTTAAAATGACTGTCTGTAGATTGTAGAATTAGAAAATTGATGAACAAATTTCTTGTAGTATGTATCAAGATTTTCCCTTTGCGATGTTGAGAATTCCGAACAAAAATTAAAACGCTTGAAGCATTTAAAAAATGTTATTATAACTACCAAAATTTCGCTTTTTTTTGGCCAAATTAAACAAAACTAGTAAATTTAATAAGTATGGTTAATAGAAACAAGAAATGTTTCATTACCGAATTTTTGTGTTTTAAATTATCTTTATTTGATTCGTAAAGAAAACCCCCAGACGGTTGGGTCTGTAATGATGTATGGACAGAGAAAATTTTAATTTGAAGAAAATGCTTTTAAAATACATTATGATATGTTAATTTCATTACTTACTTTTATAAGAACTGTGAAAATACGCTTTCTGCCAAGTATACAGCATTAAATTGAATTTTTTTTTTAAAGTTGAAGAAATTTAACATAAAAAGACAAAAAAAAAAATGCACAAAACAGAAAAACATGCACAAAAACAAAAATTTGGATTTTTTTTTTCCTCTATCAAATTCCACCATCTTCTTAAATACTTTATACGTCATAAAATCTAAAATTTTGGAAAGAAAATGCATTGTGTAAGAAGAAAAAAGCAAATGAAACTCATTTACCCCTGTTTAGAATAGACTAATTACACAGTTGCATGTTTACTTCTCACTAGACTATTCTAACAATGCTTTCAATTAAAAAAAAAAAGAAAAAAAAAGTCTAAATCGCTTAATTCTAATGCTTCGTGTAGAACAGGAAAAACTACTGCTATCAAACAATGCGCAAATGGTATTACGTCCTCCAGGCAACTAACTCCTGTTTTTTAATATGCGTGACGTCATATTGCGGTAGCAGGAAAAGTTTCACATTAAATATTCTATTAGCGGGAATGCAACATATCAGTGAAGACACAATATGCAGATTTTGTTGGCCTTAAGGATTATCTTTCTTTTCATTCTTTACCTCTTTTTTTTTCTCTACATTGAATTTTTAAAAATCTAATTAAATATATTTCTGTATTGTTATTCTACGCATAAATCTTTTTTTTTTAATTAGAAATATGTGAAAAAATAATTACAATGACTTCTCATTTATCCGACTGTTAAGAGGTAAAGAAAATATCGCATAAGCTCTGACAGTCATACGACTGTCAGAGCTTATGTAAGCTTAAATAAAAGATTACACCAATTACACCAATTTAACTTCATTGTTATGTATCATATCTAATAAAAACAATTCTTCATAAATACTATAAATGATTAAAAAATTATTAAAAAAATATAGTAATTAAATTTAAAACTGCCAAAAATGACTTACCATACCCGTTTTTTATATACGAATTAAAAACAACATAGCGTCCAAAAACATATACGTACGATTTTATAAAATACTTTACGTATATGTTTTTGGACATTTATGTTGTTTTTAATTAGTATTTATCTATAGTACAAGGTGAATACAGATTCAATGAGAATGTTTTATCATAGCTCAAGTTTTTAATTGCCGTTTTTTATATCCAAAATGTATATTTTGTTTTCGAAAAATGCAGTGAAATATAATGAAAAATGCAATTTCCTTGGGAACAATATGAGTATTTTTAATCCCCCCCCTCCAATTTCAGACTTTTGAAACTCTTTTGGGAAAACTTCTCTTGTTGTGAACATTTTCGGAGACTCAGGACCGTGCAAAGAGAAAACCGCGTCCGGGGTAAAGTTTCATTTGGAGCCCCCCCCCCCTTCTTTTTGTGACAGGTAACACAAAACTGATAAAGTACAGAAACAGAAATAAATTCTATTGAATAACCATTTCGAGTCTATTTTGGAACTTTAAAAGGTCTAATTTTAATTCAGGAATTGCAAACAACTAAATAGCAAAGAGAAAATTGCACTTAGTTAATGGAGGGTATGCATGATATTTTGCGACAGAAAAAAAAAGAATGATGAAGAGAGAAAAAGTAATTCCCCAGAAATTGATCGATGACCAAAACATGAATAAATAATTAAATTAAACCGTGGTTGGTAGTATAAATTTGGCGCCCCCTCAATTTCCGCGCCCGGGGCGAAGGTGTCATATATGCAACCATGGTATCATATATGCAATAGCTTCACCCCCCTTGCACGACCCTGCGGAGACTATTTAACAAGGCCGTAACTAGATGGGGCAGAGTGGGCTGACCCCCCTCCCCGAGCATCTTCTTGAGCGACCTCTACACTTCATAATCTTTTAATGATATAGCATCTATATTACTGTTAATTTTTTAAAAACTTTGTAATCAAAAGTTTTATGACAGGGGTACTTGCCCTCTACTTCTGTCTACATTTATATATCATTAAAGCGCACAAGCCTCTCTAAAAATTTTCAAAGCTGTCTTTGATTTTGCCGACTGGTTACGGCCCTGTTATCTAAAGCTCCACTAGCACAATAAACCGGAGTAAGTTCTCAAAAAATTGGCATTATACTATTAAATTATTTTGATTTTTTTTTAATTTATTTATTAACCATTGGGAAAATGGCTGTTGTTTTCAGTCGAGAATGGACCTCTTGGCGTCGTCACTTTATTTTTGTAAGCCAAGGGCGGATCTAGAGAGTCTTCAAGGGGGGGGGGCGATATCAGAAATTTGGAAGTTAATATACGACCCGCAATCTTGGTCGTGTCGGGCCTAATTTTTTTTAATTGCGGGTCAGGTTTACTTCTACGTTTTTGCTACGGGTCGGGTTTGGGTCGGGTTGACTCCTACTTGTTTACTGCGGGTCGGGTTTGGGTCAGGTTAATTTGTTTTTTGGTACGAGATGGATTCGGGTTGGGTTAATGTTTACTTTTGTTGCTGCGAGTCGGGTTGACGTCTACATTTTTCCTGCGGGTCGGGTTGACTTAAATTATCGGGTTGCGTTTTTTCACTCTTGCGTGCTGTGTTCGGGTTGACTCAATTTTTTAAAAGAATGTGTAAAATATTTTTTTCGATAAAATCTATATGCAGTAAAAATTTCATAACGGTCTGTCCCAAATAGCGAAAAGCTTTATGTAGGGAATACTTTTTAAATCTTTTATTTAGTAAAACCTCCGAACACCTTGGAGCCGTCGAGTTTATTCGCAAATTCAGAAGTAATAGCATGTACAGTAAGACTTCTGTAAGGTCACTCCTGAAGGGCGGAGACCCAATACAAATATTTGCATATTTTTGCACTCTGCTCCAGGTAAGAGATAAATTCGATGGCACCGAGGTGTCCATTATTTAAATGTTTTACAGTATTTGAATATACGTATATATACGAATATATGAGTATATATATACTATATATTTATATTTCGATATAAAAGAAAATTTAAATTAGAGATATAATTGTATACTACATTTTATAATTATATTAAAATATGGATATGGATTAATTTTATTTCATTTCGGTTTCGGGAGGACGAATATATATATATATATATATATATATATATATATATATATATATATATATATATATATATATATATATATATATATATATATATATATATTTTGGGGGGGGGGGGTTGGTTTTGGTTACAATGGAAATTTCGGGTTCGGTTTGGGACAGCCGATCTGCACAGGTCTCAGGGAGAATTTTACGTTGTATGTTCAAAAGGTGGATTTATTTTAAATGGGATTTTTGTAGTATCTTAAAAATTGCCCAGTACGCTAATTTTTTTTAGAAACTCCAAAATCTCGCTGTATTAAAAATTATGGTATAAGAAACTACAGTAATCTCTAGGGAGCGAGAGCAAATTTTTAAATTTCTATGGGCGCTTAAAACACGGCCTTTGCTGCTGATCTTGTATTCTTATATGTGTATTAATAGCAATGATTTTGTAAATGTATCAGAAATAAAGTGAGTTTGTTTTTGAGAACTAAACTTACAATTCATTAAAGCTTATGGCCTATAGTACAGAGCCCTTTTTTATTATGGGCCCTGGGGTGAAATAATGCCCGCCCCTGTCAAGTTGTCAGCCTAACGCGGGACCATCAATGTTTAGTCCCCAAGTAAGCTTGGTACTCAATTTATAGACCCCAAATAGATTAAGGCCTGATTTAGCCTTGATGAGTCCGCAGTCGAAGTGAGAACATATAGAGAGGTAGCGAGAAATAATTGTTGTTGAGAGTATTAACAAAAACAATAAACAAATGTTGTAAATGTCCTTACCTTTTCTATCTTTATCACCCTTTTATAAGCGATTTTTTTTTTTATAATGAAAAATGCCGAATTTACTTCGAAATTTCGTTCCTTTTTCTGGTTCTGTTTTAAATAAAATGTTGCTTTTTTTTTTTCATTTTCCCCCTGAATTACACATGCTTCTCCAGTTCTTTTCGCTCTTCGCAACAAACACATAAAATTTTGAATGCAAATCTCTGCAATCTACCACTTTGTACAGAAATTGCTGTATCACTTGATTCTTTTTACTTTCACTTCTAGTAA
Source organism: Maratus michaelseni (assembly GCA_963931845.1). NCBI lineage: Eukaryota > Metazoa > Arthropoda > Arachnida > Araneae > Salticidae > Maratus > Maratus michaelseni. Next base: position 109,955,675 of record OZ007591.1, on the reverse strand, counting down.
ATTAAGGGGAATGAAGAACGGGAGGGAGCGAAGATTAGCGTAGGTTATGCTAACTTGAAAGTTGTCGCCAACTAGACAGATGTAGGGATAGGTACAGTAAGACTAGGCGAGCTCTTCTCCCTGTAACATTGCCTATGATTCAATCGACGAACTGTACCTTGTAATAAAACGCCCAAAGAAACAACGAACACTTCGAAGATAGACCTATATAGAAGAACGACATCACATTACAGTACTAACAAAAAGGTTGTCCAGATTTTTATTAGAATCATACAGCGGTAGGACGAAAAATATACAAAGCATTCATACAAACTTTTTTTAGAGGCAATGTGTATCTATGGGCACTGGGGGAGATACCTTTCAGAAATCGCATAAAGGTTCAATTTTTTAAGGCTAATATAACCATAGAGACAATTTTAAGCTTTGACTGATCCCCACATTTCAGAATTTAGTAAAGAAATACTAACTGGGTGTAAGACTTCTTGTTTCTTTATATCAAAGATCAGTTCTAATTCAGTGATGACTGTTTTGAAACTTATTAACGAAACATATATTCAGTAGCTATGGGACGCTAGCTGAAAAAAGCATTTAGAAAAAACATTAAAATTAGCTTACATATCTCGGTTAGAGGTCTACACTTGCCGAAATTTCCAGACTCGGGCAAGGCCGGACCCATACAAGAAATATTGCGCGGCCCGGTATAAAAGCCCGAGTTCGGCTTGGCCCGCTCCAGTATAAAAGCTAAAAGTTTGCCCCAAGCCCGGATCTGCCTGTACAAAAACTTAATTGGTAGTTCACCGCCATACTTAATTTCTACAAAAAAATGCCGATATTTCTGAAGCAACATTATTCTACAATTAAAATTATTCATAAAGCCCACTTACTTATGCGCAGATTTTTTTTTCAGATTATGTTCGAAATTCATGGAATACAGAATGACAACAATATTAATGACAGTTAGATAATTGTGTATGTGTACATAAACACTCAAAAATATTTGAATTATACAATTACATTCAGATGAATATTCATTAACGTTAACGTATGGTTTAGAATTAAAGAAACAAATAATAAACGAAAGTCATAATTTTAAAGCTCTACGTAAAAAAAAAGTAAATTTTTACTTTCTTCTACCTATAACAGAAGAAAGAATTGTAATTGAAATTGATTTCGACTTCCGGTTTTCGAAGGATTTACACCGAAAGAGATCACGAAAAACATGTTTGTACAAAATATCATTCCGTCCGTGTGTGTGTCCTCTTTGCATCAACAAAAGTTTATGATGTTATGCATAGAATTAAACCAAATTTCATTTATAGGTTTTTGACTACGTCTAGCAGGTCGTACTTAAATTTGGGGATATTCCGCCGGATGGGGGGCTCTGTAATAGCGATTTTTGTGCCCTTTTCATTATTGTATCATTGGAAAGTGTATGAAGTTATGCATAGAATTGAACCAAATTTTATTTATAGGTTTTCGACTATGGCCAGTAGGGTCCTAATTGAATTTAGGGATATTTACCCGGAAGTGGTCATTGTGATAGCGATTTTTGTGCAATTTTTCGTAGTTTAGCATAGGCTGTTCATGCAGCGAAGGTAACTCGGCACTTCGCGAGCAGCTGACGTAAAACATAATTCTGTGATAGCGAATTTTGAAGTATTAACATGTATGAGATAGAAGAAAGTTTTGGGATTGGTACATCCGACTAGTTAAAAATATATCTCTTTGATATATTAAACCAAATGTTATATATTAAACCAAATTAAATTTCTAAAAATTATGCTAAAAAAATGCACATCACTACAATTTTTACGAAAACAAATAAATACTAGTATGTTGTGACTATCACAAAACTTTCTTCTATATAAATCAAAACGTCTGCAATAAAAATTAAATGACAATCTATTCGTTCTTGAGGTATAGCTAACGCGGAAATCGTGAAAAACAGATAATAGTGGCGACATCTGTTGGGCGGTATATACCCAATTCTAATAAAGATCTATTTATGTCAAGGTCAAACATAATCTAAAGTTTAATTAAATTCCGTGCGTTAATTCTTGAGATATAGCTATCGCGGAAATCACGAAAAATGCAACATAACAGCACCACCTGTTGAGTAATTTAAACCAAAACCTCATCAGCACCAATTTATGTCAAGGTCTAACTGAATATAACTTTTCATTAAATTCCGCGCACTAGTTCTCGATATAGAACGCCCACAAAATTTGTGTCACATAGACAGACACATAAACAGACCTTTTCTAAGAACAGTCAATTCGTGTTCAGGACCTCCTAAATTGTAGAAATACGTCGAAAATGTTTACCGATCCAATACTTTGTTCTTGTAAAGATAGAAGAAAGTAAAAAATGCCACCCGAATATGGGCTTGGGGGGAAGAATTTAGAGATATGTTTGCAGGAGCCAATAATGGTTTCCATAAGAGTTGAGTCAGACACGGGCCGAATTCTTAGCTTTTATACCGGGTTTTGCCCAGATCTGGAAATTTTGGCTCATGCAGATCTCTAGGAAGAATGAATTCCATGCTAAATTCGTCCCGGAAAAAAAAAGTCTAGCCCGGCCCGGCTCGAGTCTACAGAAAAAAATCGAATACCCACCCAGGAAAGAGTGGGGAACAGACAAGGTCCGAGTTTCATGAATGAAAATTGACTCGAGATTTTTTTTTGGGCGAAACTCTTTCCCGCACAGGCTTCTGATGTCGGTTTAGCGCAAGAGAGGGGTGGGGGCCGTCGATCCGCCATTGATCGCAACCGGGCCGAATTTTCAGCTATTATGCCGGGCCCAAGCGTGAAAATTTCGGCCCGTGCAGACCTCTAGAAAGAATAAAATTTAAGCCTGCCTCGAACCAGAAAAAAAGAAGTCCGGTCCGGCCCCAATCTCCAGGAAAAGCAAGGCCCGGTCCCGACCCAACCCTTAAAGAGTGAAGACCTGTCCCGGCCTGACCCGCGGGTCGAGCTGTGATTCGCCAGAGGTATTTTTTCGTGGAGGTCTCTAATGTCGGTTTACAGACCCTGTTTTAGCCCAAAGGGGGCGATCGTCCCATCGCAGACCTTTTATTAGAGCAAGGGAAGGGGGGGGGGGCGTCGATCCACCATTGGTCTCGCAACCACGCCGAATTTTCAGCTATTATGCCGAGCCGAGGCCTGCAAATTTCAGCCCGTGCAGACTTCTAGAAAGAATGGAATCTAAGCCAGGCTCGAACCGGAAAAAAAGAAGTCTGGTCCGGTCCGTCTCCAGAAAAAGCGAGGCCTGGTCCAGGCCCAAGTCTTCAGAAAAAATTAAGAACCAATACCGACCCGACCCTTAAAGAGTGAAGACCTGAACCGGCCCGACCCGCGGGACGGACCGTGCTTCGCCAGAGACCTTTTTCCGTGGAGGACTCTAATGTTAGTTTACCAACCCTTTTTCAGCCCAAGGGGGGGGGGGGAGTGATCGCCCCATCGCCCCTCCCTTAGATCCGCCATTGTTGTAAGCGTTTTTAGCGAAATTCTGCAACTTTAAGAATTTTTTATTTTTAAGAGTTTTTAACGAAATTTTGTAACTTTAGAAGAATTTTTCCTTGAATAGGCAATAGAAATGCATAAAATCGTTACAAAAATGTTAAAGTTACAAAAAGGATAGATGCAAACTATCAGATATGGGGAAAAAAAAAACGAATTCAAAAATTGACGTCGGATGAGCAATCGTCTTATAAAGCAAAAAACCTGGTCTCCAACTTTAATTTCCTCAAAATACCTTTAGCTCAGACATCAATCTAAACAAGAGTTAAAGTTATTGTAGGAAGGACCCGACAAAATATTAAGGTATATAGTAAGGATAAGGTATAGAAATTGAAAATGCGCTTCAATAACTGCGGCGATGGTTCAAACGAATATTTTTGCGAGGACAGAGACTGCCGGGATCTCTTCAACTACAGTAATGTCCCGATGAATATTTTTGAATAATTAAAATTTTTAATTTTTTTTTTTAAGCTTTCAGAACATTTTCCCAATGGTTGTTGTAATTTGTTAAATTACAATTTTTATTATTATTACTGTTTTATCATTCATTTATTTATTTTTTTTTTTATTATTTTTTTTTTTTTTACTGATCGATTTGCATATTTCTAAAATTTCACAAAAGTTTTGTTTTTCGTCGCATAATGAACAAAAGGTAAATTTCCCATAAATTTCAGTATAGCTATGCATAGTTACGCACTACAGATTCGTTTCAACTGCACGGACAGACGGAAGACAATCTGAAGTCATAAACACTTTTCAACTTAGTTGGAAAGTGTTAAAAAGGCCTTCCGGTCTGTACTGGGAGGAAAGGGTAGCTTTCCTATATCTTCGTTTTAAAATTTTAGCTACTGTTACTCGAAAGCAGCAAGCTAAAATGCAAAGAACCTGATTACAGAAGATTCGTTAATACTGAATTTGAATAAGAAATTCACCAAATTAGTGAGCTTAGTGAATTCATTTAGGGAGGCTTATTTTAATTGCCAAATTTGGTGATATTTTGCCAAGTGTCGCCAAGTTAGACGAGAATTTGACTCTAACGGATATGAATATAGTTTTATGCGTATGATTGGGAAAATGATTACAACAATGAAAGATAATAATTTGCGTGAAATCACCTTCACTAAAACTCATAAATTAACCCCTGATTTTTTTGTAATCTGCTGTCTTGTTTCAAAATGTCAGCCACCCTAGAATTTCAAACTGCTCAGTCATTTTTAAGATACAGGCAAAACAAATCTGCACATGATTATCTTAGCTAGACTACAAGTAACAAAACAATGGACAAAGCAGGAAAGGTTTATATAATCCATTACGAGAGTGTAAGAGGGCTTTGAATAGAGACGTAACTCACTTTTCTCGCAAAACTACCCCATTTTCTTGCGGAATTACGATTTCTTATCCATTTGTCTTTTGTATCGTAGCAATTGGAAAGTTATGGGAGGCGCTGAAATAGTCATTTCGTCAAATAAGTTAAAATAATGGGATTATTCATAATTAAGAAAATGTTTAGGAGAATAGTTAAATGTTAAAAAATAAAATAAATAACGTGATTTCATAATATATAAATTATGAAATTAATACTTGCAAAATATTTTTTTTTTCTAACCTACAAAAATTTTAACGGGAATGAAATTCTAGACTTTTAAAATAAGTAAATCCAAAATTGCAGCTAATTTTTGAGTTCTGATTTAAAAAAAAAAAAAAAATTACCTGTATTGCAACGATTAAAAATTAATTTATCATTTCAAGTTCATTCGGTCAAGTAGTTCAGGAATTACGCAGTTGGGAAGTTTTGAACTCCTAATGTTAAATTCATTTTTAAAAGTTGCAAAACAAACTGCAATGCCTGTAGTTTTTTAAAGCATAACTAAAAAACTAACTGGTACAGCACAATAAGCTAAAATTTTGGATTCACATATTTGAAGAGTCTAGACATCGACATCTGTTGAAATTTTTTATAGCTGACAATAATATTATTTTCAAATATTAATTTAATAATATTTAAATTTTGAAATTAATATTCGAAAAAGAATATGCAATTTAACCTACAGAAGTTTTAACAGAAATTGATATATAGAAGCTTCGGCTATGCGAATTGAAAATTTCCGTTCACTCCGCCTAGTACACTGTAAAAAATAATTGTTGATTTTACAGTATAAAACTGGCACCCCAGCTGCCAGTATTATACCGTAAAATTAACAGTATTAAACAGTAAAATAAGCAGTAATACGCTGCCGCGCAAGCAGTAATACGCTACCGCGCATATACCGTAAAATTAACAGTATTAAACAGTAAAATAAGCAGTAATACGCTGCCGCGCAAGCAGTAATACGCTACCGCGCATGCGCGGTAGCGTATTACTGCTTGCGCGGCAGCGTATTACTGCTTATTTTACTGTTTAATACTGTTAATTTTACGGTATAATACTGGCAGCTGGGGTGCCAGTTTTATACTGTAAAATCAACAATTATTTTTTGCAGTGTAGTTTTAAGTTATGCTTAAAACACTACACACATTGTAGTTTGTTTTGTCACAATTAAACATGAATTTCACATTAGGAGTTTCAAATTTTACATCTGTATATTCCCTGAACTACTTGACCGAATGACTTCTCGTTTGGTATCCAAAAGTAAAATTTACCAAAGAATCAAAGTATGATGTTCAAATTGAGTATTCGTATTGAAGAAGTCAAAATGAACAAATTTTGACAATTTCAATATGAAAACGGCCGCGTAACCGTTTATTTTAGATAAATTGAAAAAAGAACGAAAAATCATGCGTCAAGCATACACTGCAAAAAAAAAAAAAAGTGTTGATTTTACAGTATAATCTAGCATCCCGCAGCTGCCAGTATTATACCGTAAAATTCAGCTGGGATGCCAGTATTATACTGTAAAATCAACACTTTTTCTTTGCAGCGTAGATTATGAAACACTTTTCAACACATTTAGAATATTCTGTAATAAAACTTCGTAGTTTACTAAATAAAGAATTTAGAAAATGCATAACACATTTCGAAACCCCATTTCAGCAATTGCTACCAGTAGTCGAATTATTTAGTGCAACCCTGTATATGAATTATAGATTTGTTTGTATAACACACAGTATGCTAAAATTTATTTCAGTTAGGAAATTCTGCACAGCTGAAAATTCCCCCTTCAGCAATTTCAGTCAATAAACGGAAATATACGTGAGTTCTTTTATGCAGCCCTGTACAGGATGTAACGAATTTATATGTACCAATTAATATAAAAAAAATAGTTACATTTAAAAATGCGTATCACAACTGAAAACAAGCTACCAGCAATTATTGTTCATAGACCTGTTCCGTAACAATTCTTTTGTGTAAATGAACGATGAATGCTATGTCCACCATATTGTACAGTAAGCGCCTTGCAGTGCACCTAACTTTTGAGTGTCTCTGTAAACGGACCATAAATGCTGTACACTTCATTTTCAATACCAAACATGCCATAAGTGTACCGCAATAACATGTGTCAATTTCATGGCAATCCGAGAATATTTACGCGAGTTAGAGCACGTTCAGACGGCAGACAGACAAACCGAATGCATATTAAATCTCAATCTAATATGCTATTTTAGTTTTTCTCTGACAATTGAGCAATTAAAATGTATGATGTAAAACTCTTTGTTTTTTTTTCCCTTGACTACTGTATTTTGGCGCACGCAAGACGGGGAAGGGGTATATGGATACCACTATTTACGATTATAAATCTTCGCTCTATTTAACGTAGAATGCCAATATACCCTGAAGATGAATTTAAAAACAGATTAAAAAATAATTAATGACACAAAATGCTTAATACAGGCATACAAATTTTTCGAACTTTTAATCATAAAATAGAACTTATACTAGATCTTATAAAATATAAAGACACTTGTCGCTTATAAAATAAAAATATATTTAAGAGGGGACAGAAAATAATGAAATTCTATTGAACTATTGCACACACGGAAATTGACCGTGAAATCAGTTATGAAATTTTGACAAATTTCAAGGATAGCAGAATTTAATTATACAGTTAATATAAAACAGGCGAAAACTTGTTTGAGTCTAGTTAAGATGATGCTCATGAACCAGGCTTAAAGGGAAAATAATGTTCTTGAATTACTGTTAAAAGTGCTTCCAATAATAGATACGTAAACTGTACAGCTAAAGTAAATGATTAAGACAAGGTAATCTATTTTATTTGTTTACTGCCAACTAGATTACTTGAAGTCGCTTATTCAATACATATTAATGCGAAATCTTATACTTTTCATTAATAAAAGATGTAAATTAAAAACTTTATAAAAAGTAAAATAAGTTTTATTAGAAGTTGACATGTTTCGGCTCCATCGAAGCAATTATTAAAACAGATAAGAATATTCTACAACTTACGCGATCTAGGATGTAATGATTTAAAATGTCATCTTTCAGTTTTTCACGTACTCTTACAAATTATACAGGTTATTTTTTTTTTTTATTTGTATGTTTATTTCCATATTCGTAACCATGGAGTAACTCAAGCCATAATTTTGGTAAGTAAAATGATTTTACTGCTTATAATTTTTTTATTTCATACCTGTTAGCAATTAAAAGAGGTACGTATATTATTACAAGGTGTTATAGTTTGTTATATGTTTATAAGCGAACTCTTTTTAACCGACTTCCACTGAAGGAGATTATACAAATCGTTTGTATTTATTTTTTATGTGTGTACTTTTGAACGAATTCCGATCTTCATACTTTCTTACACACTTTCTTTTAACTTACATTTCTGTATGTGTGGCAGTCAAATCATATGACTCATTTTTCACCCACTTCCTGTTAACGGAGAGCATTGAAATTTGGATTACAGTAGAACTCCAATTATCCGAATCAATTAGAACCGGATCCTATTCGGATAATCAAAAATTCGGATAATTGGATTTTTTCCAAAAAAATGGTATACTTTAATTAATTACTGTATGTATGTTGAAAATGGGAGAAAGAAATTATTTTTAAAGAAATAGAGCTTTAAATTAATTAATTAAATGAAAAGGCAACACTATTACGTGTTAAGCGTACTTACAAGTGCTGTATATTAGTACAGTATGTACTTACCGTACTGTAAATGAGTCATTACTTGCTGAGCATCTCGGTCAAAGTAAGCTGTTTGACAGTCTTCATCCGTTTTCGGGGAGCCAAGTCGCGCATCCGCTTGACTCAGAAGTTGCATGTGGTCAAACTCGAGCTGACGCTCCGTCCACTTCAACGCAGTTTCAAGGCCGGCAAATGCTTCACTAGCTGATGGTCCCATGTATGCTTCAACTTCGACATTAAAGTCATTTTCTTCCTCGACACTTTCAATAAGTTCATCATCATTTAGAATTTGAAACCCAGGGTCTTCGCGGCGGAACAGACAATAGCGCGCGTAGACAGAATCATTATTTTGGGAATCGCGGTACGTTTCCGTCTTCATTTGTTTTTTTCTGAAATTCTGAAAGCGATTCGAACAGTTGGAGTTCGGATAATTGGAGTTCTACTGTATATATGTATTCCTGAGAGCAATACACGGATTGGACATTATTTTTTTAAAAATTCGACCCCTAAGGGGTGTCAACGTCGGTCCAAAACTTGCATTTTCCCCATAGAAATAACGTTACGATTGTTTAATTGAAAAAATAAGCTCCATTGTTGCAACATTCATCCATTTTCACCACATTGTTGTCCGCATCATTATGACGTGCTGATGTCCGCATTGAGCGGCGATATGAAGAAGCATCAATGTGAATTTGTATTCAGGATATATCAGGTATGACAAATCGAATAAAATATAGGACTTCGTATTTAAATTTCGAAAGTTCGTATGAAAATATAGGTACTTCTTTGTGTTATAGCGGCCTCCACAATCACAATTATGCCAAGTTGCAGTAATGTTCGCCAAGGTTGTGGACAAGCTCCTGAAGCGCGAATGTAAGGCGCACGTACTAACGTAGTATCTATACTATTAGTATCTATCTACTATATATATAAAACACAAACGGAAATTTCGTTCCGTTCCTTTATAACTCGAGTTCCGCTGAATGGATTTTGATGAAGCACTGTTCGATAGATAATTTTTCAGGGAAGGTTTTAGTATATAACACATTGTTCTACGTACATTAGTTACAGAATTATGATAGAAAGTTCTGTTATTTTGGCCGAAAAGGTTACCATAGCTAATTTTTTGGCGACCATTATTCTTGCAGAAAGAAATTAAAAGGCTATACATCTCGAAAAATAAAAGAAAAACTGTTGCTAATTTTATTTAAAAAAAGAAAAAGAAAAAGAAAAAGTAAAAAAAAAGAGAAAGAAAAAAAAAAGAAAAGAGTTTTGATGACAGGAAATATTATAAAATGAAAATATTTAATTTAAACATGATTAGAAATGTTCGTAATGCTTAAAAAATTATTCAAGGGGCAAGATTGCTATTGAAACAAAATTTGGCGATTTATCTTTTATTTTTGGCGATTTTGATTTTACTTTTGCCCCAAACAATTTGATTTTAAGCCAAAATGTTTCTTTTTTTTTTTTTTTTTTTTTTTTTTTTTTTGGCAGAAAGAATTGAAATGACTATACATCTGGAAAAATAAAATAAAAAACTGTTACTAATTTTATTTAAAAAGAGAAAGAAAAGAAAAAAAAGAAAAACAGTTTTGAGGAGAGATTTTAAGCCAAAAGGTGTTTTTTCAAGTGTACGACAGCATTTTTGCAGTATTTTTTTTTGGTACTTATCGGTTAGCCGGGCGCCAGTGATAGATATATACATGTATATACACATATATATACACATATATCTACACAAATACATATATATATATACATACATATATATACACTTATATGTATGAATATATACATATATATATATGTATATACATATATATTTATATATGTACATATATCACTGGCGCCTGGCTAACAGAAAAGTACCTTTTTTTCCATTCAAATGCAAACTATATTAATGGCAATATACTTCTATTAACTTTTACATATATGAAATTTCGTTCCGGCTGCTGATAACTCGAGTACTTCTGAATGGATTTTCGTAGAACTTAAACTGTAAGATAATTTTTCACGGAAGGTTTTATTGTATAACATATCGTTTTACGTAGCTTAGTTATAGAATTATTATGGGAAGTTCTACAATCAGATCAATCCGATTATGAAAGATTAGCCTTTTTAAAAGATTTTGCCGAATGTATTTCGATGGAACCTACACTGTTAGATAATTTTCTAGGGAAGGTTTTATTATATAACATATCATTCTACGTTGCTTAGTTCTAGAATTATAGGGGGAAATTTGAAAATCGGGTGAGCATTTTTTTTTATAAAATATTAGCCTTTTCAATATTTGATTCTGATTATGAAAGATTGGCCTTCTGAAAAATTTCTACTGGGCGGATTTTGATGAGAAATATATTGTTAGTTAGTTAGATGCTATTTCAGGAATGGTTATAGTGTACTTCATACTGTTCTACGTTGCTTAGTCAAACAGTTATGTGTGAAGGTTATATAGTCAGGTGAACCCGATTACGAAAGTTTAGCCTTTTTGAAAGTTTTTACTGGGCGTATTTTTTTGCGATTTGCATTGTTAAGTAGATAATTTGTAAGGATGGTTTTAGTATAGTTCATATCGTTCTGTTAGTTTCAGAATTATGTGTACAAGTTCTATAATCAGATGAACCCGATTATAAAGGATTAGCGTTTCTAAAAACTTCTACTGAATGGATTTTGTTAATTTGTTTGCATTGTTAGTTCGATAATTTTTAGTGATGGTTTTAGTATATTGCATATAGTTTTATCATTTTTTAGCAAACCCTAACTGTATATGACCAAATAAAAGATTTGGTCCTTGCCAGCTAAAATTTTGACTGCACATTAGAAAATATAATAGCGCAATCACGTCATTTTTCAGTAATGTGGAAGGATATTCCAGGTAAATATACAGATTGCTTTCAAATACAAGGTCAAATTAAACGATATATTTCGTTTGATTCAAGGTTCATTTGTAGAAACCGACCAGCGCAGCGGGCGTAGCTTGCTAGTACTAATATAAAACACAAACGGAAATTTCGTTCCGTTCCTTTATAACTCGAGTTCCGCTGAATGGATTTTGATGAAACGTGTACTGTTCGATAGATAATGTTTCAGGGAAGGTTTTAGTATATAACACAACGTTCTACGTACATTAGTTATAGAATTATGATAGAAAGTTCTGTTATTTTGGCCGAAAAGGTTACCATTGCTAATTTTTTGGCGATCATTATACTTGCAGAAAGAATTGAAAAGGCTAAACATCTTGAAAAATAAAAGAAAAAACTGTTGCTAATTTTATTTAAAAAAGAAAGAAAGAGAAAGAAAAACAGTTTTGATGAGAGATAATATTATAAAACGAAAATATTTAACTTAAACATGATTGGGAAAGTTCGTAATGCTTAAAAAATTATTCAATCGGAAGATTTCTATTGAAACAATATTTGGTGAGTTATCTTTTGTTTTGGCGATTTTGATTCTACTTTGACCCTAAACAATTTGATTTTAAACCTAAAGGCGTTTTTTTTTGTTTTTTTTTGGTTGCAGAAAGAATTGAAATGACTATATATCTCGAAAAATAAAAGAAAAAACTGTTACTAATTTTATTTAAAAAAAAAGAAAAAAATAGAAAGAAAAGAAAAACAGTTTTGAGGAGAGATAATATTATAAAACGAAAATATTTAATTTAAACATGATTGAGAAAGTTCGTAATGCTTAAAAAATTAATCAATGTGCAAGACTGATATTGAAACAATTTTGGCCGATTTAACTTGTATATATACACTTATATCTACACACACACACACTGTGATGTTTAGTTACAAATGTAATTCGGTTATGCGGAGATTTTAAAGTTACAGTAAATAAATTTTTGAAGGTGGAAAAATATCCTTTACCTAGGGTGGAGGACATGTTTAGGTGGTGGTTTATATTTTACGAAAATAGATTTAAATCAAGCTTATCTCCAGTTACCTGTAGACGAAAAATAACAGGAATTGTTAACTATAAATACTCCGAAGGGCTTATTTCAATTTTTAAAGTTACCAATGGGTCTTACTAGCTCTCCAGCAATTTGGCAAAGATCGATTGAACAAATATTAAGTGGTATTGAGGGTGTCACTGTGTTCATTGATGATATTGGTGTTACGGGGGAAACTGATGAAATTCATTTAAAAAGACTAAAACAAGTCTTAGAAAGATTACGTGAATATAATATTAGGATAAATAAAGATAAATCAATTTTTCTGGCTGACCATATTACATACTAGAATTAAAAAATGCTCTGAAGAGCACCAAAAAAGGTTAATATGTTTAAGTATGAAAAAGGGTTGGACAAGTGCTTCTAATTGAGCATGAGAAAGGAAAGGGGTTCCTTCTTGGCTGCAGCTCACTGTCAATGCCAACTTTTGAAAAAATCATATTCGCGCTTTTTCATATAAAAGAAGTTTGCGGTTCTGTAGTAAAACTTTCCAACTTGCTTTATATGTCAACTGCACTGTTCTACTGTTGTACTGGGCGTGCGTCTGCAATGCAACTTTGTACAGTGCACTGTGTACCATTATTTCTATACAGACTATACTACACTGTACACTCATATTATACTTTTGAGCCTCAGTGCACATCCGCACTGTTCTTTTGTACTTCCGTATTAAAGGTATATGCGCCTAATGTTCGTTTATAACTTACATATGCATTGCTCTACTGCGTATTGCATTGCGGAGCCACAGCCACTTGCATATAATTTCAATCAATGAATGCATTATACTGTAATGCATGCATATGTGAAATTGTTCCTGTTCAGAATGCTGCAACACTCTGCACTGCAATACAAATCAATTTTCTGCGCAGTTCTACACTGCAGGCATGCTTGGTAGAACTGGATGAGTGTGATACGCTGCGGGAACTAAGGGTTTTGGTACTATGTCGCCTTACATTCATGTCTAATCAAGCTGCGTCTTTAAACTATACATTTTTTTCGTAACTGTGAGTGATTTCATTTATATGGAAAAAGCGCGAATATGATTTTTTAAAAAGTTGGCATTGACAGTGAGCTGCAGCCAAGAAGGAACCCCTTTCCTTTCTCATGCTCAATTAGAAGCACTTGTCCAACCCTTTTTCATACTTAAACATATTAACCTTTTTTGGTGCTCTTCAGAGCATTTTTTAATTCTAGTCATTTTAAATTTTTTGATAAAAACTAAAGTTTTTTTAATATTTTGAAAAGCAAAAAATTTTGCTATTGTCAAAATTTTATAGTTACATTGTTTTTACAACACTCGCCAAATCGTTGACTGTTCATCGTCAAAGTAGCATTTTTTCATGTCTACCTGCTCTCTCAAATGTCAGGGGACCGTCACATCAATAATTAAATGGTGGTTTTCCATAGCTATTACCTCATAAAGGAACTGGATTCTATAAGTGTCTCGGTCGTATCCACTGTTTCTGCTGCACTGAAGTCGCCTGCTACACTGTTAAAACTAGAGGTGACAGTTCGGTGCCTTTTGGGAACCCGGGGTGAAATTCTGGTGCCGTTTGAAACGCTAGGGTGCCGTACAGGCTTGAAAATGTGATTAGGGTGCCAATTGGTCACTCACTGGGTGATTGAAGCTAATTAGGGTGCCGTACAATGCATATTGCTCGAACTTTTTCACCCCGCCATTCAACTGGTATCTCGCGCATGCGCTGATTCGTTTCCTCTTCATGAGGTGTTGACTTGTTTCCTCTCATTTTTCGCAAGTCATAGGGGAGTTCGAACAAGATGGCTGACTTTGAATTTCAGTGCATCGCTGCTGCATAATCGTTGCCGCATAGTTATTAAAATAATAACTAAATAACGACATTTATTTAGAATAAATAAATCAGGGGAGTCAATAAAAAGAATCACTCTTTATATACAGGTATGTGAAATGTTTCAGTGTTGTTTGTATATTATGTTTTATTATTATAAAAAGATTTTATATTATGTTGTATTACAAGTGGCTCCACACATTATTTTCAAGCAGACATTTTAAGTTATAATCTTGATGTGGAAAGTTGAAATTTGTATCTCGTGAAATTAGAATGATGTAGCCTCACCTATTTGCTTGTTTTTTAAATTATTATTTATGCAGAGCTTATAATAATTTCATTTTATTCATATTTTTATCTAATGAATTTTCTCGCACAGTTTTTGTTGTTTACGATCTAGAAATAAATTTAATGATGCATTATTATAGTAATAAAAAATATAGAGAGAGAAACATAAGTTGTTATATTTAAAAAAATAGTTTAATTTCTTATTTTTCTGATATATAAACAAACTATTTGTAAACAATTAAAGAATTTACAAGTTTTAAAGGGAATTGATTTTTACTAACTTGAAACGTATTAATTTGAATATTTGACAATTTTAAATTAGTTGATTTGATAATATGAAATAGTAAACTTTGTAACATAAGAAATAATAAATTTTGTAGCATAAGAAATAGTAAACTTTGTAACATAAGAAATAGTAAACTTGATAAAATATAAATTTCTGCAGATGTTTTTACTAATCAAATACTTTTTACTATCGAAATTTTTAGAGCTTGTGTTTGATGATGAAATGAACTAAAAATATACCTCATTACATATTATAAATTATTAACAAAATAAATAAATCGTAATTCCTGAATTGATATTTGACATTTATACATGTGTCTTCTTGAAAAATGTTTTGCGAGTCTCTTGTACTATAACATATTAATAATAATAAAACACTGGAACATTTCACAGTAGTGTGGCTGGATGTAAGAATGGCTTAGATGATTGAGTGATTTATGTAAATATATTTAACTCGCATAGCTAGAAGATTTTTTTTCCCCTCTTAAAATAATAATGATAAATAAATATCTCTGTACTACTACATCTAACTTAAAATGGTAATAAATACTAATATATATGGTAATAAATACTAACCAGTTTTGAAGGTAACAAAAATGACCTGATGATGTATATAATACATTTCTCATAGATATTAACCTGCACATGCAGGGGTCAATGCAAGTTTTTTTTTTTTTTTTTTTTTTTTTTTTTTTTTTTTTTTGGTGTGTGTGTGTGGAGGGGGGGGGGGGCATTTTGTGAAATTTGTTATATTTTTCACAAAATGCCTCCCTCCCCCCCCCCCTTGTCTAGCAATTGTATTGAAAAGAATTTGAAAATTCTTATACTTAAAAAAGAAAAAAAAAGGCTATACATATCTAATTATAATGCAATGTTTAACTTTTCAGCAATAAAATGATCAATACTTCATTTTCTCTGCTGAAATTTATACAAAGTTAAAAGTTGATCATCTCATGTCAAGGGTCGATCCAGGCAAAATTTTGGGCCTTTTCAGAGCTCCTTCACAAAGATCTATTTAATAAAACAGGCTCCTTCACAAAAATCAATTTAATAAATTTTGCCCCTTCAGTAACATCTATTTCATAAACTGGTCCCTTCACAAAATTCCTTTTAATGAAACAGGTATCTTGAGAAAATTCCTTTTAATAAAATAGACCCTTTCACAAAATTCTATTCCATAGAAACTTACTATTTTTATTAATTATTCATTATTTTGATATGTTTTAAAATGTGTAATTTGTAAACAATCTTTCGAACCAAACATTTATTAACATAACAAAAACTTTTTACAGTCCTATTTGTTTTCCTTTCTGGTGAACTTGATTGTTTACAAATTGCACATTTTAAAACATAACAAAATAATAAATAATTAATAAAAATAGTATGTTTTTATGGAGTAGAATTTTGTGAAAAGACCTATTTTATTAAAAGGAATTTTGTGAAGGGAATTGTTTTATTAAAAGAAATTTTGTGAAGGTGTCAATTTATCAAATTGATTTTTCTGAAGGGGCCCATTTTATAAAATTGATTTTTGTGAAGGAGCCTGTTTTATTAAATAGATTTTTGTGAAGGAGCTCTGAATAGGCCCCAAATTTTACCGGGATCGACCCTTGACATGAGATGATCAACTTTTAACTTTATATAAATTTCAACAGAGAAAATGAAGTATTGATCAGTTTATTGCAGCTAAAGTTAAACATTGCATTATAATTATATATGTTTAGCTTTTTCTTTTCTTTTTTAAGTATGAGAATTTACAAACTCTTTTCAATATAATTGCTAGACAAGGGCGGGGGGGGGGGATGCTTTCATTTGTGGAGTGCCGCTGGGCACCTTAGAGTAGAGGTGCCATTATTCTCCCCTGGGTGCCATCCAATCACCCCTTGGGGCACCCTGTATTAGGGGTGCCATCCTTTCACCCTAGTTAAGGGTGCCATTTTGGCTCCCGTAGGGGTGTCACCAGTGAGACAAGCCTTTCACCCCTTTTGAGTGCCATGTGTCACCTGTAGTTTTAACAGTGTATAGGCTGAGTTGTTCTTTCAGTGGTATCTTTCCTTACTACTCTTCTTAGTCTTTCATAAAATCGCTGAATGGGGCCGAATATTAGGTTCTGATAATTATACTAACGATCAGTTCAGTGATGTTGCTATAAAAATTGAGTTTTGATTTTGCATCGTTATTTGGTGCATGAGACTGTTATTTAAGAAAGTTATGCCGCGATATATATATTTTTTATGTATATAACACAATGTTCATTGTTAGCTCACTGTATTCATATTCGTACCAAAAGTTGAATGTACCAACACCACCAAACAATTGTTTCACTTTGTTTAAAGGCAGTTCCTGAAATCAAAATTGGGCCTTTACGGGTGCTAGCTGCAATAAATCCCCAAACAAAATAATGTTTTTGGCACCAAAACAGTAATCTCGCTTGTGTTTACAACATTCGCCATATCGTTAGCTGATCATCGCTAAAGTACATTCGAAACCATACTGCACTCATCGACAATTACTAAATCCAATGATTTCCATTGTTGCTTAAATAATTTCAAATCGTCAGAATCAAGCTTAAATTATTCTGCTTTATTCGTATGTTGGACGGGCAATTTGAAAAACGTGTGAATTGTACTTCTTCCAATGCGGAAGGCAGCATTTCTCGTTGGTGCTAGTACTGCAGCAGCATCATTATTGTGATTACTCATTAAACGAACTTTCTGACTGAGTAATTAAATTAGAAAGCTTTTTCCTCTACCAGCAACTACTCGTACAATCAGATTTATGGGTAGAATAGACGGGTCTTTCTTTTGTTCTTCTGTGTGCTTTATAATTGATTAGAATATTTTAAATATTTTACTTTGGTCAGCATTCATTTTTTTTTGTTCAATTTATCTTCATTAATAACAATTTCCTGGTGAGTTTCAGTGTTATCAGAATTTGAGGCTATCATATCAACGTCTTCATTTGGTTCTTCGATATTTTAAAGCTGGTTGTGCAAATTATTTTCTTGTTACAACTTTTCAGCCAAGTCGATTGCAGCTTGTAATCGTTGTTTTGTTTCGCGACGTTCTTCCATCTCTGAAATTTTTTTCACATTGTGCTCAAAGTATTCACGGTAGAGTTTAAATTCTCCCAATAGGTATTCTTCGTTTCGCTAAGGCTTGAACAAAATCAGCAAAGAATGATGATAGTACAACTCAATTCCAGAGTTCGTTTTCGTGTTATAATAGAGCGTTTTCAAAACAACTGGTTTCAAACGTTTTCTGAACCAACTGAGGTTCCTTTTTAATTCGTAATATTCTACAGACTTTGGTTTATTTCGTTCGTATTAGTACCTAGTGGCCAATTCGTATAAACACATGTTTTCCAATTTGTTCGGGTAATAATCATTAATAAAATTCCGACAGTAAATTTCAGTAGATAGTTCATCCTCTTTTGCCAAGAAAGCCAAATCATGGTGACTTTTAGTTTTCTTCGTCGGTCTTTTTTCATGCTGGTATTTAGGTATTGCACAGCATCCCATGAATAGAAATGCCAATAATATTATGCCATGAATATTATGGCCAAGAATTTTGTCTACGGCTTCGTAACTTCCAGTTTCTCGACTAATGAAGTTTTATCTGGCAAAAGCGCGTAATCTGGCACAGAGACTTTTGTTTTCGTCAATGGTCTTCCAAATCTCTTCCTTACGATTTTTTTTCCGGTTTGGTTATATAACGCGTAATGTAACGATTTAACACCAAACTGGGTTCTCCAACAAACTGGATGTCAACATTGGCGGATCACATGAACAAAATCGCGGGATTATAATCATTGATTCAAGTTTGTTTTTCTGATCGTTTCAAACCACATAACTTTGTAACATGCTGTCCACCTTTTCGAGATAAAATGCCGTCTTTAACAGAATTTAAAGTTCAATGTTTCACCAAACCATACATGAAAATTATGTGTAATAATATGCAGCCTGATTATGGCACATTATGTATGACTGTTTAGATGATAATAATGATAGATTTTCTAATATTCCGTAATCCAGTCTACAGACAATGTTAGCGAGAAACAAAAAAATGAGGTACTTTTCGGCTAGCCGGGGGTCAGTGAAATATATATATATGTATGTATATATATGTGTGTATGTGTGTGTATATATATACTTCACTGGCTGCTGGTTAACCGAAAAGTACCAAAAGATATTATAGCAACAATATAGATACAGTGTAAATGTGGATATGATTGAAGAGTTTTCACAAGATCGCAACTACCACATCAAACATTTATCGCCAATAAGAGTCCACTAAATCTACCGGCACAGGATTTTTCCCTTTATTGTATAACAATTATTTGTTTTCTTATTTTAAGTATATATTTGTGTTTTAATTTTAATAAAATAGTGCTTAAAAGTCTGTAATTTTCCAATGTTATATTTTTCAAATGCTCACTTTCTTTTCAACATTGTTGTTTTTTTCAAGTGTTTTGATTCACGGGAATTTCATTTTGCGCTTACTATTACGCTTGGCGACAATGGTTTTTGTATAACGAAAAAGTACCGAAAAATGTTTTACATTCAATAAATAACAAAAAAAATGTTTGGCACGGTTTGCATGACAACACGATTTGTAGACAACATCTGCTCGGTCAGGATTGAAATATTTGGCGCATTAGCAAACATTTTGGCATGGTGTTGGTATAACGAAAAAGTACCAAAATAAAAGATACAGTACAAGCTGTACAGGGACGACTTAATAACGACGACATTGAAAATTGGGTACTTCTCTATCATCCCTTCGACCCCTTTTCATAACAAAATACTATCGCCAACTCAAAGATTAAACGCTAAAAATTCAGTCACATTTATTTGATGTCAAAAGCATTATACGTGTTCGTTATGTCATCAAGTGGTTTTTAATTCGACATTTGCGTGTATTATTCATTATGTTTTACTGACTTATTAGTTATTTCATTAATTAAAATAACAATTGTGTCCGTAAATTCTTATGTTTTATTTATTTATTTATTAGGTAGCTTTCAATACAAAAAAGTCCTTCCGGCCTGTACCGGGAGGAAAAGGTAGCTTTCCGATATCTTCGTTTTAAAGTTTTAGCTAATGTTACTTGAAAACAGCAAGCAAAAATGCAAAGAAACCGTTTACAAAAGATTCGTTAATACTGAATTTGAATAAGAAATTCGCCAAATTATTGAGCTATAGCCAAATTGGCTTCATTTATGAAAACCTATTTCGGTCGCCAAATTTGGCGATATCGCCAAGTTTGGCGATAATTTGGCGCTAACGGATACGAATATATAGTTTTATGCGTATGATTGGGAAAATGATTACAACAATGAAAGATAATAATTAGAGAGAAGTCGCGTTCACTAAAACTTATAAATTAATCGTTGGAATTTTGTAATGTGCTATCTTGTTTCAAAATGTCTGCCACCCTAGAATTTCAAAACTGCTGTATCTCAGCCGTTTTTTAAGATAGAGGTAAACCAAAAAATGCTCTGGAATCCTTGTATCAAGGCCTAACACGTAATTAAAAAATAAATTTGAATTTTTTACTTTTTTGTATATTTATTTTAGTTTTAAATTTTGAAATGGCCGCCATCTTGAAACAAGATGGCGGACCAAGCTGGCCAACGAACTTGTTCGAGACATTAGTGACCTTAATACACACAATTAGTTTCATCAAAATCGATTTATAAATACGGGCGTTATCGTATGACATAGGCCAGATATATATATATATGTATATGGATATATATATATATATATATATATATAAATCAACATTTGAACGGAGGGTGGTTTTGGGGTCTGGGGGTCATGATCGGTGATAATATATCAAAATTTTCCGGAATCGCTTTCCTCCGAACGGCTGCAATAGGTAGCTTTATACTTTTAGGTAGCTTTCAATACAAAAAAGTATAAAGCTACCTATTGCAGCCGTTCGGAGGAAAGCAGTTCCGGAAAATTTCGATATATTTTCACCGATCATGACCCCCAGACCCCAAAACCACCCTCCGTCCAAATGTTGATTTATATATATAGATATATCCATATATATATATATATATATATATATATATCTGACCTATGTCATACGATAACGCCCGTAATTATGAATCGATTTTGATGAAACTAATTGTGTGTATTAAGGTCACTAATGTCTCGACCGAGTTCGTTGGCCAGCTTGGTCCGCCATCTTGAAACAAGATGGCGGCCATTTAAAGATGTAAAATAACTTAAAATCTAAAATAAATATACAAAAAATTTAAAAATTAAAATTTATTTTTTAATTACGTGTTAGGCCTTGATACAAGGATTCCAGAGCTTTTTTTGGTTTACCTCTATCTTAAAAAATGGCTGAGATAGAGCAGTTTGAAATTCTAGGGTGGCTGACATTTTGAAACAAAACAGCACATTAACGCGATTACTCGCAAATTATTTTCTTTCATTGTTGTAATAATTTTCCCAATCATACGCATAAAACTATATATTCATATCCGTTAACGCCAAAATGGGCGACATTGGCGACAAAATTGGCAAAATTGGGCGACATTTGGCGAAATATCGCCAAATTTGGCGATCAAAATAAGTCTTCATAAATGAAGCCAATTTGGCTATTGCTCAATAATTTGGCGAATTTCTTATTCAAATTCAGTATTAACGAATCTTTTGTAAACGTTTCTTTGCATTTTAGTTTGCTGTTTTCGTGTAACATTAGCTAAAATTTTAAAACGAAGATATAGGAAAGCTACCTTTTCCTCCCGGTACAGGCCGGAAGGACTTTTTTGTATTGAAAGCTACCTAAAAGTATAAAGCTACCTATTGCAGCCGTTCGGAGGAAAGCAGTTCCGGAAAATTTCAATATATTTTCACCGATCATGACCCCCAGACCCCAAAACCACCCTCCGTTCAAATGTTGATTTATATATATATATATATATATCTCCATATATATATATATATATATATATCTGAGCTATGTCATACGATAACGCTCGTATTTATAAATCAATTTTGATGAAACTAATTGTGTGTATTAAGCTCACCAATGTCTCGACCGAGTTCGTTGGGCAGCTTGGTCCGCCATTTTGTTTCAAGATGGCGGCCACTTAAAAATTTAAAAGTAAAATAAATATACAAAAAAGTTAAAAATTCAAATTTATTTTTTAATTAAGTGTTAGGCCTTGATACGAGGATTCCAGAGCATTTTTTGGTTTACCTCTATCTTAAAAAATGGCTGAGATAGAGCAGTTTGAAATTCTAGGGTGGCTGACATTTTGAAGCAAAACAGCACATTAACGCGATTACTCGCAAATTATTTTCTTTCATCCTAATAATATTATAAATCTGATTGAGTGCAAATGTTAGGCTGTATTATCCTGTATCTTTGCATATAAGTTGATTATAACCCTCATATGAACATAGGCTGGGTTTTGTTTATTTTATTTCAATATTTTTCTTAATAATTCAAAATTTCATTATTTTCATAGAGAATAAATGGACATTTTTTCGTATATTTTAAAATGATTGGTTGGTTTGGTTGGTTTGGCCCAAAGGGCCCTGTTTTGCAGCTTTTTTTAGAATGGTTAAATTTATTTTACCGTTGCTAATACTTTATCGTTGCCAATATGAAATAAAACCCCTGAGTAACAATTTTTAATCAACAATTTATTTTCACGTGAAAAATATCCATGTGAAACATGAAAAGGAAATAAATTATGTAAGAATTAAACAGAATATAAAATGATGTCATATTAGAAATAAAACGTGCGTTTTCAAATATTTGATAATAATACAAAGTGCATAAATACGAGTAAGTATGGAAAGCAAGCGAATATGATGTCATATATAGAAAAATAAAACAGATTTGTTTTGATGTTAAAATAAAATGATCTTGGGTTATCAAATTATTTGTGATAAATTTCTCTTATTTTTTTATTTTTCTTTTTCACATGAAAGGAATTATTTTAAATGTACGTAATATATGTATTTTAAATGTATGTGTTGTAAATTAAAGTTCTGTGTTTTAAATGAAATGAGTGAAATATTTATATTTTTAATGAATTCAGTACAAATGATGGGATAGGTTGGCGATTTATCGTCTGCACAAGGCTAACATAAAGTTACCATATTTTTAATTTAAATTTTAACTAGTCGTTGGGGGCCACCGTAATACTTACCCCATCATGGATATGTATAATGTAAAATATTAAAATAAAAATGTGTAAACTACTTATAAAGTGCATTGCAATTCAAATAAAATCGTGGCTTGATGACGTCACAAACTTTAAAGGCTCGATTACTGAATTGCTTGAAAGAAACACCCTTATAACTCCAAAAATAATACTCCTATTAACTAGCGATTTATTGCATTTGATTAAGCGTCAAATTTCCAATTAAAATATATCTTTAAAGTGAAATTTGGATGAAATACAGGGTCATGAAAAATATCCAAATATCTCGGCAACTCATTATCTGATCGACTTCATGTTTTATGCAAAATTTATGTTTTTTTATTGTCTTTTATATTCATTTCTTAAAATAAACAATTTCGAAAATTTTTATATACCTTTCATCAGAACGAATATTTCGAGAGTCCGAAAAAAATTGTTCCGTTTAATCGAGGTTATTGAAATGAAATAGGCTTCTTCCCATTATTACATACTAAGTACATACCAAATTGCAAGTCTCTATCTCAATTTTTTCGGGAGATAGAGCGTTTACAGACACACAGACGGGCGGCAAATTTTTTTTTCTAAAAATATGTTTTTCGGAGTCTCCAGTGTCTGAAACGTGTAAATCCGTCAAAAAAAAATTTTCGATTTTCAAAACGATTACAAGACTTACCCTATACTACGTATGATGGGTAAGTAAAAAGTAAAAAAAAAAAAATAAATAAATAAATAAATAAATAAAAATATTGGTTGGCAAATGTCAATGATATGCATCGCAAAATTATCCGTATCGAAAATCAGAAAATCTTAATAAAAATAACTATAATTTTTAAAAGAAAGTTGCTTTTCTCATAAAAGCTAAAGATTTAATATTATTATGTCGAAGTAACAGCATTTTTCCTCTATCATTTTCCCACAATCGAAACACATTTGTAAATCGTCGTTTCGAACCGGAATTTAATATTACATTTCTTTTAGTTTTAAAATAGAAAAAACTTCGTTGTCGTTTTAAATATAGCTTTTTTTAAAGTTGTTTCATAATAGATTTTTGTAAAGTCTTGTAGGATAAGAAAAATTGCATAGATTTTAAAGCAATGTTTAAGTAAAATTACAATATTTTAAAAAACAACAATGTTATCGAAAAGAAAATCGATTTTACCAAACAAATTCGCGTAATGCAAAAGCAAAGAAGAAATCAAAAAGTAATGAATCTTTTCTTCCAGCCGAATTGTGTAAATTTGAACAAGCCGATCGTGCCAATTCATAACATTATAAAGGTGAAAGCGCGTTCTATATAGTAGAATTTTTTTTTACATATAGGTAGAAAATTTCCGAGAATAGGAAAGTTAGGGGATCTAAAATTAGGTCCATAGTCAATTTACCTTTTTTTTCATCAAGTGAAACTTGGCGCAAAATTAAATATATTGTTGTAACCAGATTTGTTTTTTGCGTGGCAAACACTTAATGGTATTTTAGATGATCATTTCCCCGCTCAACTTTGATGTCAACTATGACTGTAAAACATATTAAATAATATTAGCCGATAATTTTCTAATTTTCTTATTGCTTCATGATGTAAATAGACATCCTGTCTCATACTTTAAACCTGAATCGGTCATGCCATTGTCGTTCAATATGTATTCCTAATCCTAACCCTAATCGTATCCTAATATCCTAATCTTGATAATAACTTTAAAGAATATTCTTTGACACGAATATGTAAATTAAATCAATATCCATAAATGGAATGAATGGAAAATAGAATAAATAGAAATGGCAAAATAAAATAACAAGAAAGTACATTTATTCGACACCTAACCCTAGAGAAAGCGTAAAAAATTTCAAGCGCATGAAATAAATTAAAATAATCTTATATATACTAACAAAAATATGTAAATTTAGATCATCAGATTTGTATCGTCGGTATTTATTTGCTTATAGTGTTCTTGACGCTATAGAGAAAATATCGAGGTTAAATTGGGCAGAATTTAAAGTACTTTCCAGCAACCTTTATTTACATTTTAGAATCGCATCAGATTGTGATATCTTTGTGAAATAGCTATCAATGTATAAAATCCACAAGCAGTTTGTCCACTATTTACACCACTTAGCGTGAAGCACTTAATTTAATATATGCATAAACAAGATAATGTAGTAAGAAATATATAACATATGTCTATGCAAATAAACAATATAATAATGCCCATTTAGCAATGCAAACATATACAAATTGTACACCAAATACCATCTAAAATGCACTGTGTATAGAAGAATTCTGCCAGTGTTGTTTTTCGTTTTACGAAGAGGAATTCCTCGATTTTCACGATTTTACTGGGTCCTCCTTTTTGCATTAGTTGCAGTTTCATTTTCGCGATTGTATATATTATTTGGCATGAAATTGCGTTCGAAGTTAAATAAAAAACTACAGTAAGCTACAGTAATTTTTTCAATCCTATCATTTTATTCGTCTCGTCGAGTTCTATCTTTTAAAAAAAAATCACTGTCGTATGTCAACTGGTTCGCCAGATATTTCAGAAAAACGTTTGCATTTTCTATTTCTTAAACATATTATAGCAAACGCTACCGCGTTTACTATGATTGTGGTTATAAAATTGATAAGCAAGGTATTCATAAAACGGAAGATAAAATTGAGGCTATTGTAAATGCTCCTAGACCAATTAATGTGTCACAAGTTAAAGCTTTCTTAGGCTTAGTCACATATTATTCTAAATTTGTACCAAATTTATCTACAATTGCTCATCCTTTAAATCACTTACTCAAAAAGAATGTAAAATTTATTTGGTCTCCTGTTTGTGAACAAGCATTTAAAAATATAAAAATTAAATTATTTCAGAAAGAGTTCTCACTCATTTCAACCCTAAATTGCCTTTAGTGTTAGCAACAGATGCTTCTCCATATGGTATCTCTGCAGTTCTTTCACATATGATGCCAAATAACGTGGAAAAACCAATTGGTTTTGTGTCCAGAACGCTTACGAATGCAGAAAAAAAAATATATCCAGGTGGATAAGGAAGCACTAGCTATTATCTTTGGAGTAAAGAAATTTTTTCAATATTTATATGGTAATAGGTTTACTTTATTTACAGATAGCAAACCACTTGTGACCATATTTTCTCCAAATAAAAGTATTCCTGTTCTTTCAGCTGCTCGGATGCAAAGATATGCATTATACTTACAAGCGTTTAAATATGATATTCCCTATAAGAAAACATCCGAACATGGAAATGTCGATGCTCTTTCACGACTTCCATTACGTAGTGAAGATTTACCCCCACAATTAAATTCAAGTAATGTAATTGATGAATCTGAATTTTTTCAAATTAACCAAATTTCTACATTGCCTTTAAACGCCAAATCAATTGCTGTAGCTACAAAATCTGATCCTTTATTACGTCAACTTTTTCATCATCTAATTTCTGGTTCTCCAATTCCTAAAAATTTACTTTTTGGTGGCAAACAAGAAGAATTTACTCTTCAACATAGTTGTATTTTAAAAGGATGTAGAGTAATTATCCCAGAAGTTCACCGTAAATAAATTTTACGTGATTTGCACTATGGACATTTTGGTATAGTGAAAATGAAGTCCTTAGCTCGCAGTTTTGTTTGGTGGCCAGGAATTGACCAAGATATTGAAGATCTTGCACGAAATTGCACTACTTGTGTCAATTTAAAAAATAATCCTCCTAAGGTAGATACTCATCATTGGGAATGGCCTACAACTCCATGGCAAAGAATTCACATAGATTATTTTGGTCCTGTGATGGGTAAAATGCTTTTGCTTCATAGCAAATGGCCTGAAGTTTTTATTGTCCCTAATACAACTTCAGAACATACAATTACTTGTCTTTCTTCTCTTTTTGCCAGATTAGGGTATCCTATATCTCTTGTATCTGATAACGCAAAACAATTTGCTTCTGAAGAATTTGAGACATTTTTGAAGAATCATGGGGTTAAACATAGGTTTAGTGCTCCATACCATCCAGCTACAAATGGGCAGGCAGAGAGATATGTGCAGATTTTTAAAAAAGGGTTAAAAGCCTTATCTTCAGAATCTGGTACTTTACAGATGAAAATAAATAACTTTCTTTTACAGTATAGAAAGATGCCTCATGTTACTACGGGGGAAAGTCCTGCATCTCTATTTCTAAAGAGAAATATAAGAACGAAAATAGATTTGATAATTCCAAGCGTTACAAATTTTGTGCATGTTAAACAAAATGCGAGAAAGGCCAATTCTAAAATAAAAGAATTTCAAATCAACCAGAAAGTGGCTGTAAGAAATTATACTCCAGAAGCCAAGTGGAAAATTGGTCGCATTATTGCAAGAGAGGGCAAGTTGCATTATAGAATTCAAGTTGGTTCGAATATTTGGAAAAGGCATGTTGATCAGATAACTAATGTCGGTTCGAAGATACATCTAACTAATGATTCAAATTCTGAAGAGAGTGGTACAAAAAGTCACAGAAGTGATAATGCAGTTGTTAATCAACGTGATTCTCAGCTAATGCCTCCTAGTACTCCAGATCCTCGACCAGCTGACTCAGTTGTCTCATCTGCTCCAAATCCTCAACCAGATGACTCTGTTGTTCCGTCTACTCCAAATCCTAAACCAAATGACTGTGTCCTCCCAAATACTCCAAGTCCGGCTCCAGTAGACTCTAAAGGGATACCTTCAGCTCCAAAACCCATGGTGTCCAATACTTCTAGTGATCATGCTACAGATACTTTAAATACTAATTCTTCTTCTTCCCTACAGGTACCTAGAAGATCCACCAGGAAAAGAAAAGCTCCATGTAAGTTCCCAAATAAGGAGGGGGAGAATATGTGATGTTTAGTTACAAATGTAAGTAATAGATGGCAGCACCACAGCGAACTACGTCAAATACTGGTATTAAGTTTGTTTACTGTTATGTGTGTAAAATGTATCTGTAACTTGTATTAGTGTTCGATGTACGTGTTTGTGATAGTATGTAAAGTAAAATTCTTTAAAGTCCACCTCGACTAATTAATAATGCTGCTGCTTTAATTTCTTTAATCTAAGTACTTAAAATACTATACACACACACACACATATATATATATATATATCACTGGCGCCCGGCTAACCGAAAAGTACCCTTTTTTTATTCAAATGTAAATTATATTAATAGCAATATACTTCTATTTACTTCTTACCTTATATATGAAGTTTCGTTCCGGCTGCTTATAAATTGAGTTCTGCTGAATGGATTTTCATAGAGTTATGTTAGATATATAATTTTTCAGGGAAGGTTTTATTGTATAACATATCGTTCTACTTTGCTTAGTTATGGGGGAAAGTTCTATAATCAGGTGAACCCGATTATGAAAGATTAAGCCTTTTTAAAAAGTTCTACTGGACGAATTTTGATGATAATTGTATTGTTAGTTAGATGCTATTTCAGGAATGATTTTAGTGTACTACAAATTGTTCTTCGTTGCTTAGTCAAACAGTTATGTGTGAAGGTTATATAGTCAGGTGAACCCGATTCCGAAAGATTAGCTTTTTTGAAAGATTTTACTGGGCGTAATTTTTTCGACTTGCATTATTAAGTAGATATTTCTTAAGGATGGTTTTAGTATATTTCATATCGTTCTATGTTAGTTTTAGAAATATATGGAAAAGTTCTATTATCAGATGAACCCGATTATCAAAGATTAGCCATTATAAAAACTTCTGATAGATGGAATTTGTTAGTTAATTTGTTTGCATTGTTAGTTCGATAATTTTTAGTGATGGTTTTAGTATATTGCATATAGTTTTATCGTTCTTTACCAAACCCTAACTGTAAATGACCAAATAAAAGAGTTGGTCTGTAACAGCTAAAATTTTAACTGCACATCAGAAAATATAATAGCGCAATGGCGTCCTTTTTCAGTAATGTGGAAGGATATTCCAGATAAATATACAGATTGCTTTCAAATACACAGTCAAATTAAATTATATATTTATTTCGTTTGATTAAAGGTTCATTTGTAGAAACAGACCAGCGCAGCGGGCGTAGCTTGCTAGTAGATATATAAAAATAAATACCATTGCATTCAATAATATAATATTTTATCTTAATAAGAATATTACAATGTTTCATAAGAAATCCCACATATATAAAGGTATTCTCGAATCACTAAACAAAATTCCAACACGGATGCTTTTACAATACTAATGTTGCATCTTCATTTACTTTCATCAGTAACATACTTTCGTATCATGGCCATTTTCACATGGTTGTTTGTTTGGTAAAAGCCCTCGCTTTTGAAACAATGAGATTGCATACATCTCAGTACTTGGTAAATCAGACTGTTTACATATTTATAAAAAATAAATACGAGCGATTAAAGAAAAAACAATACAACATGGAATTAAAGAAAACACACGAAATATGCTCTGGAACATCAACAAAAAAGAAAAGCAATATGACGATAGCATAAACACGTACTATATTTCTTTAGGATTGCAAACTATTTGACGAGATTTTACAACCTAACTTTTCGATATATCTCTGTCACGTGGTGTCTCATACTTGAGAGCCGCTATAACAAAGAAGTACCAAAATATGTATATGGTCATTCAAATTTCCACCATAACGGAATTGTAGAGAATAATGAACAAGAAACTTTGATGTAAAATGGCTTTATTCCTCCTACTATTGATTTTTAATTATCATTCAGAATTTTTGTTTCGTACAGTAAATATATTTATACAATTATTTCCAAACACATTTATTATTTTTTTTTTTAGCTACAGAAACTTTTAGGACAATGTTAGCAACTTTCTATAAAATTAGCATAATTTACACAAAAAAATTGTACACGAATAAAAATATGTCTAAAAACCATTTTACAAAGCTGCATCTTCATGTGGAATTGGAATAGAAGCATGTACTTTAATTCAGTTAATAGAAGTACACACACTTTGAGTTTTAAATACTTCAATATTTTAATTTTTTTCAGCTTTATAAATAATGTTGGGAAAATGCGATATTTTTATGGAGCAAGTCATAATTTAGAATAAGTGAAAGATCTATTTCTAAAACTGAAATATAGAATAAAATTATATTTCAAAACCTGTATTCGGCTTTTTGAGTAAATCTTTTATAGAGAGTCATGTTAAGAAAATCTTTTGTCTACAAAATTATTCTTTATTGTCAACTAATATTTATGAATATAAACTTCTTATACTAACGTCATACTTTATGCAATTAAAAAATTAAATAATAATAATAATAATAATAATAAAAACAGGTGTACATAGCTTTATTAATCGCAATGTTGTATCAGAAAATTTTAAATTAATAACTGATGCACTCAACTTTACTAAGTATTTTTTTTTATGTTTTTCGCCCCAAAAACATGCTGTGTTCTAAATTAACCTATATGGATAAGATTGCATAATTCCTGCCCTTAATATAACTTGAGGCTGAAAAAATGAATGTGGTGTTCGGTTTGGAATTGAAGTGGGCATTTGACGTTGGAAAAGTTTGCTTATACTACTGGGATAAGATGGAGGCTAACATAATGTAGTAAAAAGATTCAAAGTTAATTTATTGAAAAAAGCAAGTCTACTTCATACTACAAAATCTGTAAAAAGAATTTTCTCGTCTTCAAGATTATGCTTAATCATAAATTGTTTTATATAAGTTTAAAACTTATAAATTAACATAATATTGTGTGCATATATAAATCTGTAAAAACAAGTTTTTTAATGATTCATTATTTATTATCTGATACATTTTCTAGAAAGCTATTGGTATTTGCCATCCTCAAAGTTATATGTATTTATAAATCAGCCTCTGAGTATGTAATATGTACGATATATAAATATAAAATAATTTTTCATACGTACTCGGATTTATTAAGTAATATTTTATTAACCTCTTGAGGGATACTGTACTGACACACATGTACGTTTGCTTTTATATTAAAATTACCGTTATTTACGATCACAATATTTTTTTAGAATAACAAAAAAAAAAAAAATATATATATATATATATATATTAAAGAGCGACAGCATGTTTGTATGTAAAAATCGATTTACAGATAGATTGCTTTAGTTTGTGCGTATTCGATTAGAGCATTTTAATCATTTCAACTACAGTGAATTTGTGTGTTCTTTTTTAAAAAAAGCAAAAAAACTAAAATACTTTAAAATGGAAATAGGTACGTACTCCGATATATCCATATTTTAAGTTATATTCGTTTTGATTGATTTTTGAACAATTCATAATGAATTCACTGCAATTAGTAACCATGCACATACGTGGATATGTTTTGTTCCAGTTTACGTGTTATATGTATAGATATCTACATTTATATTATTAGCTTATAAATATTCTATATTAGGCGTAAATTAGGCGTATAAAACGGGTTGTAAAAAATCCAAAATTTAAATTCATCCCTCAAGGGGTTAAAATCTTTCTTGCCTTATAAAATATTCCTTACTGTAAAATAAGATTTATAAATATAAAAGTTCTAAATTAATAACCCAAAATCCATGTATCGACAAAATTAACATGAAAAACTTGTATTAGATTCACGTATTAGATTAATATTTGATGTGCGCAGCTTTATAAAGCAACAATATTTCGAAAAAAAAATCTACATAACCCACAAAATTATTTAATTAATATTAAAACTTTCTAAAGTTATATTAATAACTTATAAATAAAAAAAAATCGTGTACACATTCATCCATGCTTTATTAAGCAATATTTCGAAGAAAGATCTTTCTCATACACGATATTTAAATATCGTTTTAAATAAATTAAATAAATTATCCAAATTCATGTTAATAAAATAAACGGGTGAACATTTTAAAAGAACATTTTAAATATTTGATTATAGAGCTAAATTAAGCAAGAAAATTTCGAAGAAAGTTCGTTATCGTCCACAAAATTATATTGTTTAAATTTATGAAGTTTTCTAAATTTATATTGATAAAAAATTATGTAAATGAAAATTTTTAAGTAACAATTATAAATATTTCATGTATAGGATTTTATTAAGAGATGTTTCAAATAAAGATATTTTTTGTCCACAATAAATTACTAATTAATTATATTTGTAATATTTTCTAAATTTATATTGCATCGAGAGTTTTAAGAAACAGAATTTTAAGTATTTGGTGCATAGAGCTTTATTTTGCAACAATAATTTGAAGAAGTGTGTTTCACGTCCACAAAATATTTTGTTTAAAGTATAATTCATGAAACTTTCTAAATTGGTAAAATGTATGTAAATGAAAATTTTAAGACAAAATTTTAAATATTTCATGTAAATATATTAACTAACAATATTTCGAAAAAAAATATCTTTCTCGTCCACAAAATCTTCTGTTTAAATGATTTATGAATTTTTTAAAAATTTATATTGATAAAATAAATATTTTAAACAAATACTTCATCATAAATATGTACACCATAAAAATTTTATTTAATTTTTAAATATTTAAAATACCTTATTAAGAAACAATGATTTGAAGAAAGAACTTTCTCGTCCACAAAAATATTTGCTTAAGTTATTATCATAAAATTTCTAAATTAAGATTAAAATTTTAAGAAACAAAATTTTAAGTATTTGATTTATACTTTTTATTACGCTATTATATTTTGAAGAAAGATCTTTCTCGTGTACATAATTTATATTTTATTTTTAAATTTATGAAATTTATTGAATTTATATTGATAAAATTTATATACAATTATAAATATTTCATGCATTTAGATTTATTAAGCAATGTTTCGAAGAAAGATCGTTTCTCGTCCACATTGTTTAAATTTACAGCATCTTTCTGAATTTATATTGATAAAATAAATTATGTAAAGGAAAATTTTAAGATACCAAATTTTAAATATTGGATTATAGAGCTTCTAACCCCTTCACAACTAGCGGAACATATGTGTGCCGTATACGCTGCGCAAAGTCCTTCAATTTTAACAAAACTTTTTTTAAGATTTTTTTTCTTATTCAATTGCAGCATTTCAACGGTTACATAAAGCAATATATTCCATTTTTAAAAAAGTGGTGTACTGAACGGGGTAAAAATAAAGAAGTGTATTGCATGGGAGTTAAGCGATAGCATTTTAAAGAAATATTTTTCTTGCCTACAATTTTTTTTCTTTAAATTGAATCGATGCATTTTTTCAAATTTATATTCGTAAAATAACTTATATAAATGAAAATTTTAAATCTTTCGGAACCATGGATGAATATATAAATCTTCAAACGGCGCATACAGCAAATGTTTTTGGTATCAGTATTAAAGAAAAGCAATATTTGCCTTATTTAATTAGGGCATTTCCGCGATTTAAATAAGTAAAAGTAACAGTTAAAAAAAAAAAGAAAAGTAGTACAACTTGAATAAAATTAGTGTATGGTGCCAAAGGAGGTAAGCAACAAAATTTTAAATGCTTCATATATACAGCTTTATTAAAAACAATCTTTCGAAGAAAGATATTTCTTGTTCATAAAATTATATATTTAAATTTAAGAAATTTTTCCAAATGTTCATTAATAAAGTAAATTATGTAAATGAAAAATGTAACTGTTTGATTATAAAGATTTATTAAGCATTAACAATTCGAAGGAATATTTTTCGAGTCCACAAAGTTTTTTCGTTTAAACTTAATGAAGTTTTCTAAATTGATAAATTATTTTATGTAAACGAAAATTTTAAGATACAAAATTTTAAAATATTTGATTATACAGCTTGATTAAGCTACAATATTTCGAAGAAAAATCTTTCTTGCCTACATAATTATATTTTGTTTAAATTACAATTTATATAGTATTCTAAATTTATATTGATAAACTAATATACATAAGATAAACATTTTGAGAAACAAAATTTCAGATATGTGACGTAGTATATTGCTTTTTTAAGTAATATTAGTTAGAAAGATTGTTAGTACACAAAATTATATATAGTTTTACTTTTGATTTATAAAATTTTCCAAATTCAGTTTGATAAAATTCATGCATTTAAAATATTAATTTTGAATATACGTTGTATACGGCTGCATTTAGTTATCACATTTCGAAGAAAGTTCTTTCTCATCCAAACTATTATTTGTTATTTAAATTATAATTTATAAAGTTTGTAAATTTCAATTCTTAAATTATGTATCTGAAAACATTTAAGATGAAAAATTTTTTAAAGGATTTGATGTACATAGCGAGAATGTTTTGTAAAAAGATCTTTCTCGGCCACTTATTTAAAAAGTTATAAACATGAAATTGTAAAAAAAAAAATGTCATGTTTAGTTAAGCCTCTTGATAAAAATTTTAATTCGTATCTTCTGAAGCATTAAAATCTTTTTTGATGTATATCGTATCCGCAAAAAATGTTTTATTTCTAACGTATGAATCAAGGTTTCTTATCCACAGAATAGTTACTGTAAAAAATAGTTACACTAGTATTGAAAACTACCATAGTTTTGTAGATAGTACTGTACATTTTATTATTTTATATGGAAAACTTTGTTATGCATTAAAAAGTTTTCGTAAAATTTTTCTTTATTCCTAATGCATCTATCGTTGTTTCTTTCTTCCCCACAAAATAATTTCTGTAAAGCGTACCAATTTTGTAAACTAGCATTATTTTTTAGCTATTACTGTACATTTTGCTATTTTATATATAAAACTTTGCCAAGCATTAAATTTTTTAGATGGACCTCTTGTCTACGAAATTATGCTTTACTTCTAAAGTATGCATCATGGTTTCTTTCTTGTCCACAAAATAACTACTGTAAAATATACTAATTCTGTAAACGGGCACTTTTTTTGTAAATAGTAAATTATACACATCAGAAATTTTAAATATTTGAAGAGAATTTTTCTTTTTTGTAATAGTAAAATATATATAGTACTAGAAAGCTAACTACTGTATATATTTTACTATTTCATATATAAAACTTATGCATTAAAAATTTGTCAAACGATATCTTTTTCACTTTATGCTTTATTTATAATGTATATATTATTGAAAAGTTGTATATATCTTTTTTTAGTACTGTACATTTTATTTTGAATATAAACTTACCTAAGCATCAACATTTTATAGATGGATATCTTATCCATGAATTTGCTTTATTTCTAATGTATTTAAATGGATGTAAAATTTTTAACTTTGTATCCTAATATATATTTTGTACATTAAACATGTTTACTATTTTATATATAAAACCTTTTTGTTAAGTATTAAAACATGGTAGATAGATCTCTTATACACAAACTTATGCTTTATTGTAAATAGAACTAATACTGTAATAATAATGTAATACAGTGAAACTTCCATTTAACGAAGTCTCATCGTTACACCTAAAAACTTCGTTATGAAGAAAATTCGTTAAATAGAATTCAACTTAAATTCATGGAAATTCCCTTCAGATATGACAAACAGGTATTGTATTGGATTCAGAAGCCTTTGATTCAGCTTCAATTTTGAAGCCGTCTTTTAAAAAACAGTTGTGTACGGTTGACACATTCCCAAGCTTTCATCAGCTCTGATACATATGTTCTCAAACTAATGTTTTCACTACATTGTCTTTTTTCTGTCTTTTTCGATAATGTACTTCAAGATTTTTTATTATTCCTTAGACTAATGGCTGAAGTTTAGAAGTTGTATTGACAGGAACAAAAATAACTTTGATGTTTTTTGATTTGCATTTTGAAGCACATTCTTGTGGATGTACAAAGCAATTGTCTATAGTAAAGCTCAGAATGGTAACTGTCTGACTCTAATTGATATTTTTTGCTTCAACGCATCTGGCGTCATTGTGTCGCTGCATCTTCTATATCACTGAATGTAAGAAAGGGGATTTTGACTTCCCCCAACTGTCAACACTGGAGACTCGGTGTGGTAGAGTGGTGATAGCAAGTGTTTTTCTTAGTGTGAAAAAAAATTGTTTTATTTAGCACCAAGCAGAATCAGGAGTCGATGCAGGGTTTTTTTCTTGGGGCCCATTTTGTGAAAAGTAAAGGTTATTTTTGTGAAATTAATTATATTTTTGTAAAAAATAACATTTTGTATTGAAAGTTGAAATCCAGTTAATCAAATTCAAACCAAGCATTTATAAACAAAAACTTTTTAAAATCCTTTTGCTGAAGTTTTCCTCTCTGGTGAACTTGTTTGTTTACAAATTAAACATTTTAAAACATCACAAAATAATAAATAGTAAGTTTTTATGGAACAGAATTTTGTGAAGGTGTCCATTTTATCAAATTGAATTTTTTGAAGGGGCCCATTTTATCAAATTGAATTTTGTGAAAGGGCCCATTTTATCAAATTGATTTTTGTGAAGGCGCCCATTTTATTAAATAGATTTTTGTGAAGGGGCCCTAAATAGGCCCCAAATTTTTCCTGGATCGACCCCTGAGAATGAAAATTATTTAAATATGTTCATTTTCATACAATCCGCTGAAATAATTTCGCATATCCATCGCAACAGCAACCTCTTAGTTTGAATTCTGTACACGAACAAAAGTGAAAGAAACTTCGTTATATAGAATATATTTTTCGTAATATGGAGATTAATTTACATGCTAATGGTGTTCAAAGTCAAAGTTCTGCAGAAAATTTCGTTAAGTAGAAAACTTCGTTAAATAGGGACTTCGTTAAAGGGAAGTTCCACTGTATTTACTTTTTGTAAATTGTAAGTTAGACACATCAGAATTTTAGGTAGCTTTCAGTACAAAAAAGTATAAAGCTACCTATTGCAGCCGTTCGGAGGAAAGCAATTCCGGAAAATTTCGATATATTTTCACCGATCATGACCACCAGACCCCAAAACCACCCTCCGTTCAAATGTTGATTTATATTATATATATATGATCTATGTCATACGATAACGCTCGTATTTATAAATTAATTTTGATGAAACTAATTGTGTGTATTAAGCTCACCAATGCCTCGAACAAGTTCGTTGGCCAGCTTTCCGCCATCTTGTTTCAAAATGGCGGCCATTGAAAATTCTAACACTAAAATAAATATACAAAAAAGTTCAAAATTCAAATTTACTTTTTAATTAAGTGTTAGGCCTTGATACAAGGATTTCAGAGCATTTTTTGTTTTACCTCTATTTTAAAAAATGGCTGAGATAGAGCAGTTTGAAATTCTAGGGTGGCTGACATTTTGAAACAAGACAGCACATTTCAAAAATCCAAAGATTAATTTATGAGTTTTAGTGAACGTGATTTCTCGCAAATTATTTTCTTTCATTGTTGTAATCATTTTCCCAATCATACACATAAAGCTATATATTCATATCCGTTAGCGCCAAATTCTCCCCAAACTTGGCGATATTTGGCGAAATATCGCCAAATTTGGCGACCAAAATAAGTGTTCATAAATGAAGCCAATTTGGCTATAGCTCAATAATTTGGCGAATTTCTTATTCAAATTCAGTATTAACGAATCTTTTGTAAACGGTTTCTTTGCATTTTAGCTTGCTGTTTTCGAGTAACATTAGTTAAAATTTTAAAACGAAGATATAGGAAAGCTACCTTTTCCTCCCGGTACAGGCCGGAAGGACTTTTTAAATATTTGAAGGGAAAATTGTTTTGAAATAATAAAATATATATATTCAAATATTTGAAGGTAAAATTGTTTTGAAATAATAAAATGTATATATAGTTCTAGAAAGCTACTACTGTATATTTTACTATTTCATAAAAAAAAAAAAAAAACTTAAGAATTAAAAATTTGTTGAACGATATCTTTTTCACAAATTTATGCTTTAGTAATGTCTCTATTATTGTAAAGCTGCATTGTTATGTATCTTAGTACTGTATATTTTATTTTACATATAAACTTTCTTAAGTGCCAAAATTTTATAGATGGATATCTTGTCCACAAATTTGCTTTATTTCTAATATACGAGTATATATATGAATATATATTTTTTTAATTTTATATCCTAATATATATATTGTACATTAAACATTTTTACTATTTTATATACGAAATGTTTTGTTAAGCATTAAAGCATTGTAAATAGATTTCTTATCCACAAACTTATGCTATATTTATAATGCATTTATCATAATTTCTTTCTTATCCACAATACAATACTGTAAAGTATGCTAATATTGTAAACTAGCATAGTTTTAACTAGCATTGCACATTTTACAATTTTTCATATCAAACTTTTTTAAGCATCAAACCTTTGTAGATGAATACCTTGTATACATTTATGCTTAAATCTATCATTTTTTTTCAAGTGCACAAAATAATTGTACAGAGCATTATATATTTTTTAAATGTATATCTTGTCCGCAAAAAATGTTTTTTTTCTAACGTATCAATCAAGATTTTGCCACAGAATAGTTACTGTACAGTATAGTAGTATTGAAAACTACCATAGTTTTGTAGATAGTACTGTACATTTTGGTATTTTATATGGAAAATTTTGTTATACATTAAAACTTTGTATATGGACATCTTGCACAAAATTTTTCATTAATTTTTCAAAAATGAAAAAAATTAAATAATAATAATAATAATAATAATAAAAACAGGTGTACATAGCTTTATTAATCGCAATGTTGTATCAGAAAATTTTAAATTAATAACTGATGCACTCAACTTTACTAAGTATTTTTTTTTATGTTTTTCGCCCCAAAAACATGCTGTGTTCTAAATTAACCTATATGGATAAGATTGCATAATTCCTGCCCTTAATATAACTTGAGGCTGAAAAAATGAATGTGGTGTTCGGTTTGGAATTGAAGTGGGCATTTGACGTTGGAAAAGTTTGCTTATACTACTGGGATAAGATGGAGGCTAACATAATGTAGTAAAAAGATTCAAAGTTAATTTATTGAAAAAAGCAAGTCTACTTCATACTACAAAATCTGTAAAAAGAATTTTCTCGTCTTCAAGATTATGCTTAATCATAAATTGTTTTATATAAGTTTAAAACTTATAAATTAACATAATATTGTGTGCATATATAAATCTGTAAAAACAAGTTTTTTAATGATTCATTATTTATTATCTGATACATTTTCTAGAAAGCTATTGGTATTTGCCATCCTCAAAGTTATATGTATTTATAAATCAGCCTCTGAGTATGTAATATGTACGATATATAAATATAAAATAATTTTTCATACGTACTCGGATTTATTAAGTAATATTTTATTAACCTCTTGAGGGATACTGTACTGACACACATGTACGTTTGCTTTTATATTAAAATTACCGTTATTTACGATCACAATATTTTTTTAGAATAACAAAAAAAAAAAAAAAATATATATATATATATATATATTAAAGAGCGACAGCATGTTTGTATGTAAAAATCGATTTACAGATAGATTGCTTTAGTTTGTGCGTATTCGATTAGAGCATTTTAATCATTTCAACTACAGTGAATTTGTGTGTTCTTTTTTAAAAAAAGCAAAAAAACTAAAATACTTTAAAATGGAAATAGGTACGTACTCCGATATATCCATATTTTAAGTTATATTCGTTTTGATTGATTTTTGAACAATTCATAATGAATTCACTGCAATTAGTAACCATGCACATACGTGGATATGTTTTGTTCCAGTTTACGTGTTATATGTATAGATATCTACATTTATATTATTAGCTTATAAATATTCTATATTAGGCGTAAATTAGGCGTATAAAACGGGTTGTAAAAAATCCAAAATTTAAATTCATCCCTCAAGGGGTTAAAATCTTTCTTGCCTTATAAAATATTCCTTACTGTAAAATAAGATTTATAAATATAAAAGTTCTAAATTAATAACCCAAAATCCATGTATCGACAAAATTAACATGAAAAACTTGTATTAGATTCACGTATTAGATTAATATTTGATGTGCGCAGCTTTATAAAGCAACAATATTTCGAAAAAAAAATCTACATAACCCACAAAATTATTTAATTAATATTAAAACTTTCTAAAGTTATATTAATAACTTATAAATAAAAAAAAATCGTGTACACATTCATCCATGCTTTATTAAGCAATATTTCGAAGAAAGATCTTTCTCATACACGATATTTAAATATCGTTTTAAATAAATTAAATAAATTATCCAAATTCATGTTAATAAAATAAACGGGTGAACATTTTAAAAGAACATTTTAAATATTTGATTATAGAGCTAAATTAAGCAAGAAAATTTCGAAGAAAGTTCGTTATCGTCCACAAAATTATATTGTTTAAATTTATGAAGTTTTCTAAATTTATATTGATAAAAAATTATGTAAATGAAAATTTTTAAGTAACAATTATAAATATTTCATGTATAGGATTTTATTAAGAGATGTTTCAAATAAAGATATTTTTTGTCCACAATAAATTACTAATTAATTATATTTGTAATATTTTCTAAATTTATATTGCATCGAGAGTTTTAAGAAACAGAATTTTAAGTATTTGGTGCATAGAGCTTTATTTTGCAACAATAATTTGAAGAAGTGTGTTTCACGTCCACAAAATATTTTGTTTAAAGTATAATTCATGAAACTTTCTAAATTGGTAAAATGTATGTAAATGAAAATTTTAAGACAAAATTTTAAATATTTCATGTAAATATATTAACTAACAATATTTCGAAAAAAAATATCTTTCTCGTCCACAAAATCTTCTGTTTAAATGATTTATGAATTTTTTAAAAATTTATATTGATAAAATAAATATTTTAAACAAATACTTCATCATAAATATGTACACCATAAAAATTTTATTTAATTTTTAAATATTTAAAATACCTTATTAAGAAACAATGATTTGAAGAAAGAACTTTCTCGTCCACAAAAATATTTGCTTAAGTTATTATCATAAAATTTCTAAATTAAGATTAAAATTTTAAGAAACAAAATTTTAAGTATTTGATTTATACTTTTTATTACGCTATTATATTTTGAAGAAAGATCTTTCTCGTGTACATAATTTATATTTTATTTTTAAATTTATGAAATTTATTGAATTTATATTGATAAAATTTATATACAATTATAAATATTTCATGCATTTAGATTTATTAAGCAATGTTTCGAAGAAAGATCGTTTCTCGTCCACATTGTTTAAATTTACAGCATCTTTCTGAATTTATATTGATAAAATAAATTATGTAAAGGAAAATTTTAAGATACCAAATTTTAAATATTGGATTATAGAGCTTCTAACCCCTTCACAACTAGCGGAACATATGTGTGCCGTATACGCTGCGCAAAGTCCTTCAATTTTAACAAAACTTTTTTTAAGATTTTTTTTCTTATTCAATTGCAGCATTTCAACGGTTACATAAAGCAATATATTCCATTTTTAAAAAAGTGGTGTACTGAACGGGGTAAAAATAAAGAAGTGTATTGCATGGGAGTTAAGCGATAGCATTTTAAAGAAATATTTTTCTTGCCTACAATTTTTTTTCTTTAAATTGAATCGATGCATTTTTTCAAATTTATATTCGTAAAATAACTTATATAAATGAAAATTTTAAATCTTTCGGAACCATGGATGAATATATAAATCTTCAAACGGCGCATACAGCAAATGTTTTTGGTATCAGTATTAAAGAAAAGCAATATTTGCCTTATTTAATTAGGGCATTTCCGCGATTTAAATAAGTAAAAGTAACAGTTAAAAAAAAAAAAAAAAGTAGTACAACTTGAATAAAATTAGTGTATGGTGCCAAAGGAGGTAAGCAACAAAATTTTAAATGCTTCATATATACAGCTTTATTAAAAACAATCTTTCGAAGAAAGATATTTCTTGTTCATAAAATTATATATTTAAATTTAAGAAATTTTTCCAAATGTTCATTAATAAAGTAAATTATGTAAATGAAAAATGTAACTGTTTGATTATAAAGATTTATTAAGCATTAACAATTCGAAGGAATATTTTTCGAGTCCACAAAGTTTTTTCGTTTAAACTTAATGAAGTTTTCTAAATTGATAAATTATTTTATGTAAACGAAAATTTTAAGATACAAAATTTTAAAATATTTGATTATACAGCTTGATTAAGCTACAATATTTCGAAGAAAAATCTTTCTTGCCTACATAATTATATTTTGTTTAAATTACAATTTATATAGTATTCTAAATTTATATTGATAAACTAATATACATAAGATAAACATTTTGAGAAACAAAATTTCAGATATGTGACGTAGTATATTGCTTTTTTAAGTAATATTAGTTAGAAAGATTGTTAGTACACAAAATTATATATAGTTTTACTTTTGATTTATAAAATTTTCCAAATTCAGTTTGATAAAATTCATGCATTTAAAATATTAATTTTGAATATACGTTGTATACGGCTGCATTTAGTTATCACATTTCGAAGAAAGTTCTTTCTCATCCAAACTATTATTTGTTATTTAAATTATAATTTATAAAGTTTGTAAATTTCAATTCTTAAATTATGTATCTGAAAACATATAAGATGAAAAATTTTTTAAAGGATTTGATGTACATAGCGAGAATGTTTTGTAAAAAGATCTTTCTCGGCCACTTATTTAAAAAGTTATAAACATGAAATTGTAAAAAAAAAAATGTCATGTTTAGTTAAGCCTCTTGATAAAAATTTTAATTCGTATCTTCTGAAGCATTAAAATCTTTTTTGATGTATATCGTATCCGCAAAAAATGTTTTATTTCTAACGTATGAATCAAGGTTTCTTATCCACAGAATAGTTACTGTAAAAAATAGTTACACTAGTATTGAAAACTACCATAGTTTTGTAGATAGTACTGTACATTTTATTATTTTATATGGAAAACTTTGTTATGCATTAAAAAGTTTTCGTAAAATTTTTCTTTATTCCTAATGCATCTATCGTTGTTTCTTTCTTCCCCACAAAATAATTTCTGTAAAGCGTACCAATTTTGTAAACTAGCATTATTTTTTAGCTATTACTGTACATTTTGCTATTTTATATATAAAACTTTGCCAAGCATTAAATTTTTTAGATGGACCTCTTGTCTACGAAATTATTCTTTACTTCTAAAGTATGCATCATGGTTTCTTTCTTGTCCACAAAATAACTACTGTAAAATATACTAATTCTGTAAACGGGCACTTTTTTTGTAAATAGTAAATTATACACATCAGAAATTTTAAATATTTGAAGAGAATTTTTCTTTTTTGTAATAGTAAAATATATATAGTACTAGAAAGCTAACTACTGTATATATTTTACTATTTCATATATAAAACTTATGCATTAAAAATTTGTCAAACGATATCTTTTTCACTTTATGCTTTATTTATAATGTATATATTATTGAAAAGTTGTATATATCTTTTTTTTAGTACTGTACATTTTATTTTGAATATAAACTTACCTAAGCATCAACATTTTATAGATGGATATCTTATCCATGAATTTGCTTTATTTCTAATGTATTTAAATGGATGTAAAATTTTTAACTTTGTATCCTAATATATATTTTGTACATTAAACATGTTTACTATTTTATATATAAAACCTTTTTGTTAAGTATTAAAACATGGTAGATAGATCTCTTATACACAAACTTATGCTTTATTGTAAATAGAACTAATACTGTAATAATAATGTAATACAGTGAAACTTCCATTTAACGAAGTCTCATCGTTACACCTAAAAACTTCGTTATGAAGAAAATTCGTTAAATAGAATTCAACTTAAATTCATGGAAATTCCCTTCAGATATGACAAACAGGTATTGTATTGGATTCAGAAGCCTTTGATTCAGCTTCAATTTTGAAGCCGTCTTTTAAAAAACAGTTGTGTACGGTTGACACATTCCCAAGCTTTCATCAGCTCTGATACATATGTTCTCAAACTAATGTTTTCACT
This sequence comes from Maratus michaelseni, assembly GCA_963931845.1. NCBI lineage: Eukaryota > Metazoa > Arthropoda > Arachnida > Araneae > Salticidae > Maratus > Maratus michaelseni. The sequence goes on along the minus strand of OZ007591.1, from coordinate 109,911,704 downwards.
ACATTGTCTTTTTTCTGTCTTTTTCGATAATGTACTTCAAGATTTTTTATTATTCCTTAGACTAATGGCTGAAGTTTAGAAGTTGTATTGACAGGAACAAAAATAACTTTGATGTTTTTTGATTTGCATTTTGAAGCACATTCTTGTGGATGTACAAAGCAATTGTCTATAGTAAAGCTCAGAATGGTAACTGTCTGACTCTAATTGATATTTTTTGCTTCAATGCATCTGGCGTCATTGTGTCGCTGCATCTTCTATATCACTGAATGTAAGAAAGGGGATTTTGACTTCCCCCAACTGTCAACACTGGAGACTCGGTGTGGTAGAGTGGTGATAGCAAGTGTTTTTCTTAGTGTGAAAAAAAATTGTTTTATTTAGCACCAAGCAGAATCAGGAGTCGATGCAGGGTTTTTTTCTTGGGGCCCATTTTGTGAAAAGTAAAGGTTATTTTTGTGAAATTAATTATATTTTTGTAAAAAATAACATTTTGTATTGAAAGTTGAAATCCAGTTAATCAAATTCAAACCAAGCATTTATAAACAAAAACTTTTTAAAATCCTTTTGCTGAAGTTTTCCTCTCTGGTGAACTTGTTTGTTTACAAATTAAACATTTTAAAACATCACAAAATAATAAATAGTAAGTTTTTATGGAACAGAATTTTGTGAAGGTGTCCATTTTATCAAATTGAATTTTTTGAAGGGGCCCATTTTATCAAATTGAATTTTGTGAAAGGGCCCATTTTATCAAATTGATTTTTGTGAAGGCGCCCATTTTATTAAATAGATTTTTGTGAAGGGGCCCTAAATAGGCCCCAAATTTTTCCTGGATCGACCCCTGAGAATGAAAATTATTTAAATATGTTCATTTTCATACAATCCGCTGAAATAATTTCGCATATCCATCGCAACAGCAACCTCTTAGTTTGAATTCTGTACACGAACAAAAGTGAAAGAAACTTCGTTATATAGAATATATTTTTCGTAATATGGAGATTAATTTACATGCTAATGGTGTTCAAAGTCAAAGTTCTGCAGAAAATTTCGTTAAGTAGAAAACTTCGTTAAATAGGGACTTCGTTAAAGGGAAGTTCCACTGTATTTACTTTTTGTAAATTGTAAGTTAGACACATCAGAATTTTAGGTAGCTTTCAATACAAAAAAGTATAAAGCTACCTATTGCAGCCGTTCGGAGGAAAGCAATTCCGGAAAATTTCGATATATTTTCACCGATCATGACCACCAGACCCCAAAACCACCCTCCGTTCAAATGTTGATTTATATTATATATATATGATCTATGTCATACGATAACGCTCGTATTTATAAATTAATTTTGATGAAACTAATTGTGTGTATTAAGCTCACCAATGCCTCGAACAAGTTCGTTGGCCAGCTTTCCGCCATCTTGTTTCAAAATGGCGGCCATTGAAAATTCTAACACTAAAATAAATATACAAAAAAGTTCAAAATTCAAATTTACTTTTTAATTAAGTGTTAGGCCTTGATACAAGGATTTCAGAGCATTTTTTGTTTTACCTCTATTTTAAAAAATGGCTGAGATAGAGCAGTTTGAAATTCTAGGGTGGCTGACATTTTGAAACAAGACAGCACATTTCAAAAATCCAAAGATTAATTTATGAGTTTTAGTGAACGTGATTTCTCGCAAATTATTTTCTTTCATTGTTGTAATCATTTTCCCAATCATACACATAAAGCTATATATTCATATCCGTTAGCGCCAAATTCTCCCCAAACTTGGCGATATTTGGCGAAATATCGCCAAATTTGGCGATCAAAATAAGTCTTCATAAATGAAGCCAATTTGGCTATTGCTCAATAATTTGGCGAATTTCTTATTCAAATTCAGTATTAACGAATCTTTTGTAAACGTTTCTTTGCATTTTAGCTTGCTGTTTTCGTGTAACATTAGCTAAAACTTTAAAACGAAGATATAGGAAAGCTACCTTTTCCTCCCGGTACAGGCCGGAAGGACTTTTTAAATATTTGAAGGGAAAATTGTTTTGAAATAATAAAATATATATATTCAAATATTTGAAGGTAAAATTGTTTTGAAATAATAAAATGTATATATAGTTCTAGAAAGCTACTACTGTATATTTTACTATTTCATAAAAAAAAAAAAAACTTAAGAATTAAAAATTTGTTGAACGATATCTTTTTCACAAATTTATGCTTTAGTAATGTCTCTATTATTGTAAAGCTGCATTGTTATGTATCTTAGTACTGTATATTTTATTTTACATATAAACTTTCTTAAGTGCCAAAATTTTATAGATGGATATCTTGTCCACAAATTTGCTTTATTTCTAATATACGATATATATACGATATATTTATTTCTAATATACGGGTAATATATATATGAATATATATTTTTTTAATTTTATATCCTAATATATATATTGTACATTAAACATTTTTACTATTTTATATACGAAATGTTTTGTTAAGCATTAAAGCATTGTAAATAGATTTCTTATCCACAAACTTATGCTATATTTATAATGCATTTATCATAATTTCTTTCTTATCCACAATACAATACTGTAAAGTATGCTAATATTGTAAACTAGCATAGTTTTAACTAGCATTGTACATTTTACAATTTTTCATATCAAACTTTTTTAAGCATCAAACCTTTGTAGATGAATACCTTGTATACATTTATGCTTAAATCTATCATTTTTTTTCAAGTGCACAAAATAATTGTACAGAGCATTATATATTTTTTAAATGTATATCTTGTCCGCAAAAAATGTTTTTTTTCTAACGTATCAATCAAGATTTTGCCACAGAATAGTTACTGTACAGTATAGTAGTATTGAAAACTACCATAGTTTTGTAGATAGTACTGTACATTTTGGTATTTTATATGGAAAATTTTGTTATACATTAAAACTTTGTATATGGACATCTTGCACAAAATTTTTCATTAATTTTTCAAAAATGAAAAAAATTAAATAATAATAATAATAATAATAATAAAAACAGGTGTACATAGCTTTATTAATCGCAATGTTGTATCAGAAAATTTTAAATTAATAACTGATGCACTCAACTTTACTAAGTATTTTTTTTTATGTTTTTCGCCCCAAAAACATGCTGTGTTCTAAATTAACCTATATGGATAAGATTGCATAATTCCTGCCCTTAATATAACTTGAGGCTGAAAAAATGAATGTGGTGTTCGGTTTGGAATTGAAGTGGGCATTTGACGTTGGAAAAGTTTGCTTATACTACTGGGATAAGATGGAGGCTAACATAATGTAGTAAAAAGATTCAAAGTTAATTTATTGAAAAAAGCAAGTCTACTTCATACTACAAAATCTGTAAAAAGAATTTTCTCGTCTTCAAGATTATGCTTAATCATAAATTGTTTTATATAAGTTTAAAACTTATAAATTAACATAATATTGTGTGCATATATAAATCTGTAAAAACAAGTTTTTTAATGATTCATTATTTATTATCTGATACATTTTCTAGAAAGCTATTGGTATTTGCCATCCTCAAAGTTATATGTATTTATAAATCAGCCTCTGAGTATGTAATATGTACGATATATAAATATAAAATAATTTTTCATACGTACTCGGATTTATTAAGTAATATTTTATTAACCTCTTGAGGGATACTGTACTGACACACATGTACGTTTGCTTTTATATTAAAATTACCGTTATTTACAATCACAATATTTTTTTAGAATAACAAAAAAAAATATATATATATATATATATATATATATTAAAGAGCGACAGCATGTTTGTATGTAAAAATCGATTTACAGATAGATTGCTTTAGTTTGTGCGTATTCGATTAGAGCATTTTAATCATTTCAACTACAGTGAATTTGTGTGTTCTTTTTTAAAAAAAGCAAAAAAACTAAAATACTTTAAAATGGAAATAGGTACGTACTCCGATATATCCATATTTTAAGTTATATTCGTTTTGATTGATTTTTGAACAATTCATAATGAATTCACTGCAATTAGTAACCATGCACATACGTGGATATGTTTTGTTCCAGTTTACGTGTTATATGTATAGATATCTACATTTATATTATTAGCTTATAAATATTCTATATTAGGCGTAAATTAGGCGTATAAAACGGGTTGTAAAAAATCCAAAATTTAAATTCATCCCTCAAGGTGTTAAAATCTTTCTTGCCTTATAAAATATTCCTTACTGTAAAATAAGATTTATAAATATAAAAGTTCTAAATTAATAACCCAAAATCCATGTATCGACAAAATTAACATGAAAAACTTGTATTAGATTCACGTATTAGATTAATATTTGATGTGCGCAGCTTTATAAAGCAACAATATTTCGAAAAAAAAATCTACATAACCCACAAAATTATTTAATTAATATTAAAACTTTCTAAAGTTATATTAATAACTTATAAATAAAAAAAAATCGTGTACACATTCATCCATGCTTTATTAAGCAATATTTCGAAGAAAGATCTTTCTCATACACGATATTTAAATATCGTTTTAAATAAATTAAATAAATTATCCAAATTCATGTTAATAAAATAAACGGGTGAACATTTTAAAAGAACATTTTAAATATTTGATTATAGAGCTAAATTAAGCAAGAAAATTTCGAAGAAAGTTCGTTATCGTCCACAAAATTATATTGTTTAAATTTATGAAGTTTTCTAAATTTATATTGATAAAAAATTATGTAAATGAAAATTTTTAAGTAACAATTATAAATATTTCATGTATAGGATTTTATTAAGAGATGTTTCAAATAAAGATATTTTTTGTCCACAATAAATTACTAATTAATTATATTTGTAATATTTTCTAAATTTATATTGCATCGAGAGTTTTAAGAAACAGAATTTTAAGTATTTGGTGCATAGAGCTTTATTTTGCAACAATAATTTGAAGAAGTGTGTTTCACGTCCACAAAATATTTTGTTTAAAGTATAATTCATGAAACTTTCTAAATTGGTAAAATGTATGTAAATGAAAATTTTAAGACAAAATTTTAAATATTTCATGTAAATATATTAACTAACAATATTTCGAAAAAAAATATCTTTCTCGTCCACAAAATCTTCTGTTTAAATGATTTATGAATTTTTTAAAAATTTATATTGATAAAATAAATATTTTAAACAAATACTTCATCATAAATATGTACACCATAAAAATTTTATTTAATTTTTAAATATTTAAAATACCTTATTAAGAAACAATGATTTGAAGAAAGAACTTTCTCGTCCACAAAAATATTTGCTTAAGTTATTATCATAAAATTTCTAAATTAAGATTAAAATTTTAAGAAACAAAATTTTAAGTATTTGATTTATACTTTTTATTACGCTATTATATTTTGAAGAAAGATCTTTCTCGTGTACATAATTTATATTTTATTTTTAAATTTATGAAATTTATTGAATTTATATTGATAAAATTTATATACAATTATAAATATTTCATGCATTTAGATTTATTAAGCAATGTTTCGAAGAAAGATCGTTTCTCGTCCACATTGTTTAAATTTACAGCATCTTTCTGAATTTATATTGATAAAATAAATTATGTAAAGGAAAATTTTAAGATACCAAATTTTAAATATTGGATTATAGAGCTTCTAACCCCTTCACAACTAGCGGAACATATGTGTGCCGTATACGCTGCGCAAAGTCCTTCAATTTTAACAAAACTTTTTTTAAGATTTTTTTTCTTATTCAATTGCAGCATTTCAACGGTTACATAAAGCAATATATTCCATTTTTAAAAAAGTGGTGTACTGAACGGGGTAAAAATAAAGAAGTGTATTGCATGGGAGTTAAGCGATAGCATTTTAAAGAAATATTTTTCTTGCCTACAATTTTTTTTCTTTAAATTGAATCGATGCATTTTTTCAAATTTATATTCGTAAAATAACTTATATAAATGAAAATTTTAAATCTTTCGGAACCATGGATGAATATATAAATCTTCAAACGGCGCATACAGCAAATGTTTTTGGTATCAGTATTAAAGAAAAGCAATATTTGCCTTATTTAATTAGGGCATTTCCGCGATTTAAATAAGTAAAAGTAACAGTTAAAAAAAAAAAAAAAGTAGTACAACTTGAATAAAATTAGTGTATGGTGCCAAAGGAGGTAAGCAACAAAATTTTAAATGCTTCATATATACAGCTTTATTAAAAACAATCTTTCGAAGAAAGATATTTCTTGTTCATAAAATTATATATTTAAATTTAAGAAATTTTTCCAAATGTTCATTAATAAAGTAAATTATGTAAATGAAAAATGTAACTGTTTGATTATAAAGATTTATTAAGCATTAACAATTCGAAGGAATATTTTTCGAGTCCACAAAGTTTTTTCGTTTAAACTTAATGAAGTTTTCTAAATTGATAAATTATTTTATGTAAACGAAAATTTTAAGATACAAAATTTTAAAATATTTGATTATACAGCTTGATTAAGCTACAATATTTCGAAGAAAAATCTTTCTTGCCTACATAATTATATTTTGTTTAAATTACAATTTATATAGTATTCTAAATTTATATTGATAAACTAATATACATAAGATAAACATTTTGAGAAACAAAATTTCAGATATGTGACGTAGTATATTGCTTTTTTAAGTAATATTAGTTAGAAAGATTGTTAGTACACAAAATTATATATAGTTTTACTTTTGATTTATAAAATTTTCCAAATTCAGTTTGATAAAATTCATGCATTTAAAATATTAATTTTGAATATACGTTGTATACGGCTGCATTTAGTTATCACATTTCGAAGAAAGTTCTTTCTCATCCAAACTATTATTTGTTATTTAAATTATAATTTATAAAGTTTGTAAATTTCAATTCTTAAATTATGTATCTGAAAACATTTAAGATGAAAAATTTTTTAAAGGATTTGATGTACATAGCGAGAATGTTTTGTAAAAAGATCTTTCTCGGCCACTTATTTAAAAAGTTATAAACATGAAATTGTAAAAAAAAAAATGTCATGTTTAGTTAAGCCTCTTGATAAAAATTTTAATTCGTATCTTCTGAAGCATTAAAATCTTTTTTGATGTATATCGTATCCGCAAAAAATGTTTTATTTCTAACGTATGAATCAAGGTTTCTTATCCACAGAATAGTTACTGTAAAAAATAGTTACACTAGTATTGAAAACTACCATAGTTTTGTAGATAGTACTGTATATTTTATTATTTTATATGGAAAACTTTGTTATGCATTAAAAAGTTTTCGTAAAATTTTTCTTTATTCCTAATGCATCTATCGTTGTTTCTTTCTTCCCCACAAAATAATTTCTGTAAAGCGTACCAATTTTGTAAACTAGCATTATTTTTTAGCTATTACTGTACATTTTGCTATTTTATATATAAAACTTTGCCAAGCATTAAATTTTTTAGATGGACCTCTTGTCTACGAAATTATGCTTTACTTCTAAAGTATGCATCATGGTTTCTTTCTTGTCCACAAAATAACTACTGTAAAATATACTAATTCTGTAAACGGGCACTTTTTTTGTAAATAGTAAATTATACACATCAGAAATTTTAAATATTTGAAGAGAATTTTTCTTTTTTGTAATAGTAAAATATATATAGTACTAGAAAGCTAACTACTGTATATATTTTACTATTTCATATATAAAACTTATGCATTAAAAATTTGTCAAACGATATCTTTTTCACTTTATGCTTTATTTATAATGTATATATTATTGAAAAGTTGTATATATCTTTTTTTAGTACTGTACATTTTATTTTGAATATAAACTTACCTAAGCATCAACATTTTATAGATGGATATCTTATCCATGAATTTGCTTTATTTCTAATGTATTTAAATGGATGTAAAATTTTTAACTTTGTATCCTAATATATATTTTGTACATTAAACATGTTTACTATTTTATATATAAAACCTTTTTGTTAAGTATTAAAACATGGTAGATAGATCTCTTATACACAAACTTATGCTTTATTGTAAATAGAACTAATACTGTAATAATAATGTAATACAGTGAAACTTCCATTTAACGAAGTCTCATCGTTACACCTAAAAACTTCGTTATGAAGAAAATTCGTTAAATAGAATTCAACTTAAATTCATGGAAATTCCCTTCAGATATGACAAACAGGTATTGTATTGGATTCAGAAGCCTTTGATTCAGCTTCAATTTTGAAGCCGTCTTTTAAAAAACAGTTGTGTACGGTTGACACATTCCCAAGCTTTCATCAGCTCTGATACATATGTTCTCAAACTAATGTTTTCACTACATTGTCTTTTTTCTGTCTTTTTCGATAATGTACTTCAAGATTTTTTATTATTCCTTAGACTAATGGCTGAAGTTTAGAAGTTGTATTGACAGGAACAAAAATAACTTTGATGTTTTTTGATTTGCATTTTGAAGCACATTCTTGTGGATGTACAAAGCAATTGTCTATAGTAAAGCTCAGAATGGTAACTGTCTGACTCTAATTGATATTTTTTGCTTCAACGCATCTGGCGTCATTGTGTCGCTGCATCTTCTATATCACTGAATGTAAGAAAGGGGATTTTGACTTCCCCCAACTGTCAACACTGGAGACTCGGTGTGGTAGAGTGGTGATAGCAAGTGTTTTTCTTAGTGTGAAAAAAAATTGTTTTATTTAGCACCAAGCAGAATCAGGAGTCGATGCAGGGTTTTTTTCTTGGGGCCCATTTTGTGAAAAGTAAAGGTTATTTTTGTGAAATTAATTATATTTTTGTAAAAAATAACATTTTGTATTGAAAGTTGAAATCCAGTTAATCAAATTCAAACCAAGCATTTATAAACAAAAACTTTTTAAAATCCTTTTGCTGAAGTTTTCCTCTCTGGTGAACTTGTTTGTTTACAAATTAAACATTTTAAAACATCACAAAATAATAAATAGTAAGTTTTTATGGAACAGAATTTTGTGAAGGTGTCCATTTTATCAAATTGAATTTTTTGAAGGGGCCCATTTTATCAAATTGAATTTTGTGAAAGGGCCCATTTTATCAAATTGATTTTTGTGAAGGCGCCCATTTTATTAAATAGATTTTTGTGAAGGGGCCCTAAATAGGCCCCAAATTTTTCCTGGATCGACCCCTGAGAATGAAAATTATTTAAATATGTTCATTTTCATACAATCCGCTGAAATAATTTCGCATATCCATCGCAACAGCAACCTCTTAGTTTGAATTCTGTACACGAACAAAAGTGAAAGAAACTTCGTTATATAGAATATATTTTTCGTAATATGGAGATTAATTTACATGCTAATGGTGTTCAAAGTCAAAGTTCTGCAGAAAATTTCGTTAAGTAGAAAACTTCGTTAAATAGGGACTTCGTTAAAGGGAAGTTCCACTGTATTTACTTTTTGTAAATTGTAAGTTAGACACATCAGAATTTTAGGTAGCTTTCAGTACAAAAAAGTATAAAGCTACCTATTGCAGCCGTTCGGAGGAAAGCAATTCCGGAAAATTTCGATATATTTTCACCGATCATGACCACCAGACCCCAAAACCACCCTCCGTTCAAATGTTGATTTATATTATATATATATGATCTATGTCATACGATAACGCTCGTATTTATAAATTAATTTTGATGAAACTAATTGTGTGTATTAAGCTCACCAATGCCTCGAACAAGTTCGTTGGCCAGCTTTCCGCCATCTTGTTTCAAAATGGCGGCCATTGAAAATTCTAACACTAAAATAAATATACAAAAAAGTTCAAAATTCAAATTTACTTTTTAATTAAGTGTTAGCCCTTGATACAAGGATTTCAGAGCATTTTTTGTTTTACATCTATTTTAAAAAATGGCTGAGATAGAGCAGTTTGAAATTCTAGGGTGGCTGACATTTTGAAACAAGACAGCACATTTCAAAAATCCAAAGATTAATTTATGAGTTTTAGTGAACGTGATTTCTCGCAAATTATTTTCTTTCATTGTTGTAATCATTTTCCCAATCATACACATAAAGCTATATATTCATATCCGTTAGCGCCAAATTCTCCCCAAACTTGGCGATATTTGGCGAAATATCGCCAAATTTGGCGACCAAAATAAGTGTTCATAAATGAAGCCAATTTGGCTATAGCTCAATAATTTGGCGAATTTCTTATTCAAATTCAGTATTAACGAATCTTTTGTAAACGGTTTCTTTGCATTTTAGCTTGCTGTTTTCGAGTAACATTAGTTAAAATTTTAAAACGAAGATATAGGAAAGCTACCTTTTCCTCCCGGTACAGGCCGGAAGGACTTTTTAAATATTTGAAGGGAAAATTGTTTTGAAATAATAAAATATATATATTCAAATATTTGAAGGTAAAATTGTTTTGAAATAATAAAATGTATATATAGTTCTAGAAAGCTACTACTGTATATTTTACTATTTCATAAAAAAAAAAAAAAACTTAAGAATTAAAAATTTGTTGAACGATATCTTTTTCACAAATTTATGCTTTAGTAATGTCTCTATTATTGTAAAGCTGCATTGTTATGTATCTTAGTACTGTATATTTTATTTTACATATAAACTTTCTTAAGTGCCAAAATTTTATAGATGGATATCTTGTCCACAAATTTGCTTTATTTCTAATATACGAGTATATATATGAATATATATTTTTTTAATTTTATATCCTAATATATATATTGTACATTAAACATTTTTACTATTTTATATACGAAATGTTTTGTTAAGCATTAAAGCATTGTAAATAGATTTCTTATCCACAAACTTATGCTATATTTATAATGCATTTATCATAATTTCTTTCTTATCCACAATACAATACTGTAAAGTATGCTAATATTGTAAACTAGCATAGTTTTAACTAGCATTGTACATTTTACAATTTTTCATATCAAACTTTTTTAAGCATCAAACCTTTGTAGATGAATACCTTGTATACATTTATGCTTAAATCTATCATTTTTTTTCAAGTGCACAAAATAATTGTACAGAGCATTATATATTTTTTAAATGTATATCTTGTCCGCAAAAAATGTTTTTTTTCTAACGTATCAATCAAGATTTTGCCACAGAATAGTTACTGTACAGTATAGTAGTATTGAAAACTACCATAGTTTTGTAGATAGTACTGTACATTTTGGTATTTTATATGGAAAATTTTGTTATACATTAAAACTTTGTATATGGACATCTTGCACAAAATTTTTCATTAATTTTTCAAAAATGAAAAAAATTAAATAATAATAATAATAATAATAATAAAAACAGGTGTACATAGCTTTATTAATCGCAATGTTGTATCAGAAAATTTTAAATTAATAACTGATGCACTCAACTTTACTAAGTATTTTTTTTTATGTTTTTCGCCCCAAAAACATGCTGTGTTCTAAATTAACCTATATGGATAAGATTGCATAATTCCTGCCCTTAATATAACTTGAGGCTGAAAAAATGAATGTGGTGTTCGGTTTGGAATTGAAGTGGGCATTTGACGTTGGAAAAGTTTGCTTATACTACTGGGATAAGATGGAGGCTAACATAATGTAGTAAAAAGATTCAAAGTTAATTTATTGAAAAAAGCAAGTCTACTTCATACTACAAAATCTGTAAAAAGAATTTTCTCGTCTTCAAGATTATGCTTAATCATAAATTGTTTTATATAAGTTTAAAACTTATAAATTAACATAATATTGTGTGCATATATAAATCTGTAAAAACAAGTTTTTTAATGATTCATTATTTATTATCTGATACATTTTCTAGAAAGCTATTGGTATTTGCCATCCTCAAAGTTATATGTATTTATAAATCAGCCTCTGAGTATGTAATATGTACGATATATAAATATAAAATAATTTTTCATACGTACTCGGATTTAATAAGTAATATTTTATTAACCTCTTGAGGGATACTGTACTGACACACATGTACGTTTGCTTTTATATTAAAATTACCGTTATTTACGATCACAATATTTTTTTAGAATAACAAAAAAAAAAAAAAAATATATATATATATATATATTAAAGAGCGACAGCATGTTTGTATGTAAAAATCGATTTACAGATAGATTGCTTTAGTTTGTGCGTATTCGATTAGAGCATTTTAATCATTTCAACTACAGTGAATTTGTGTGTTCTTTTTTAAAAAAAGCAAAAAAACTAAAATACTTTAAAATGGAAATAGGTACGTACTCCGATATATCCATATTTTAAGTTATATTCGTTTTGATTGATTTTTGAACAATTCATAATGAATTCACTGCAATTAGTAACCATGCACATACGTGGATATGTTTTGTTCCAGTTTACGTGTTATATGTATAGATATCTACATTTATATTATTAGCTTATAAATATTCTATATTAGGCGTAAATTAGGCGTATAAAACGGGTTGTAAAAAATCCAAAATTTAAATTCATCCCTCAAGGGGTTAAAATCTTTCTTGCCTTATAAAATATTCCTTACTGTAAAATAAGATTTATAAATATAAAAGTTCTAAATTAATAACCCAAAATCCATGTATCGACAAAATTAACATGAAAAACTTGTATTAGATTCACGTATTAGATTAATATTTGATGTGCGCAGCTTTATAAAGCAACAATATTTCGAAAAAAAAATCTACATAACCCACAAAATTATTTAATTAATATTAAAACTTTCTAAAGTTATATTAATAACTTATAAATTAAAAAAAATCGTGTACACATTCATCCATGCTTTATTAAGCAATATTTCGAAGAAAGATCTTTCTCATACACGATATTTAAATATCGTTTTAAATAAATTAAATAAATTATCCAAATTCATGTTAATAAAATAAACGGGTGAACATTTTAAAAGAACATTTTAAATATTTGATTATAGAGCTAAATTAAGCAAGAAAATTTCGAAGAAAGTTCGTTATCGTCCACAAAATTATATTGTTTAAATTTATGAAGTTTTCTAAATTTATATTGATAAAAAATTATGTAAATGAAAATTTTTAAGTAACAATTATAAATATTTCATGTATAGGATTTTATTAAGAGATGTTTCAAATAAAGATATTTTTTGTCCACAATAAATTACTAATTAATTATATTTGTAATATTTTCTAAATTTATATTGCATCGAGAGTTTTAAGAAACAGAATTTTAAGTATTTGGTGCATAGAGCTTTATTTTGCAACAATAATTTGAAGAAGTGTGTTTCACGTCCACAAAATATTTTGTTTAAAGTATAATTCATGAAACTTTCTAAATTGGTAAAATGTATGTAAATGAAAATTTTAAGACAAAATTTTAAATATTTCATGTAAATATATTAACTAACAATATTTCGAAAAAAAATATCTTTCTCGTCCACAAAATCTTCTGTTTAAATGATTTATGAATTTTTTAAAAATTTATATTGATAAAATAAATATTTTAAACAAATACTTCATCATAAATATGTACACCATAAAAATTTTATTTAATTTTTAAATATTTAAAATACCTTATTAAGAAACAATGATTTGAAGAAAGAACTTTCTCGTCCACAAAAATATTTGCTTAAGTTATTATCATAAAATTTCTAAATTAAGATTAAAATTTTAAGAAACAAAATTTTAAGTATTTGATTTATACTTTTTATTACGCTATTATATTTTGAAGAAAGATCTTTCTCGTGTACATAATTTATATTTTATTTTTAAATTTATGAAATTTATTGAATTTATATTGATAAAATTTATATACAATTATAAATATTTCATGCATTTAGATTTATTAAGCAATGTTTCGAAGAAAGATCGTTTCTCGTCCACATTGTTTAAATTTACAGCATCTTTCTGAATTTATATTGATAAAATAAATTATGTAAAGGAAAATTTTAAGATACCAAATTTTAAATATTGGATTATAGAGCTTCTAACCCCTTCACAACTAGCGGAACATATGTGTGCCGTATACGCTGCGCAAAGTCCTTCAATTTTAACAAAACTTTTTTTAAGATTTTTTTTCTTATTCAATTGCAGCATTTCAACGGTTACATAAAGCAATATATTCCATTTTTAAAAAAGTGGTGTACTGAACGGGGTAAAAATAAAGAAGTGTATTGCATGGGAGTTAAGCGATAGCATTTTAAAGAAATATTTTTCTTGCCTACAATTTTTTTTCTTTAAATTGAATCGATGCATTTTTTCAAATTTATATTCGTAAAATAACTTATATAAATGAAAATTTTAAATCTTTCGGAACCATGGATGAATATATAAATCTTCAAACGGCGCATACAGCAAATGTTTTTGGTATCAGTATTAAAGAAAAGCAATATTTGCCTTATTTAATTAGGGCATTTCCGCGATTTAAATAAGTAAAAGTAACAGTTAAAAAAAAAAAAAAAAAGTAGTACAACTTGAATAAAATTAGTGTATGGTGCCAAAGGAGGTAAGCAACAAAATTTTAAATGCTTCATATATACAGCTTTATTAAAAACAATCTTTCGAAGAAAGATATTTCTTGTTCATAAAATTATATATTTAAATTTAAGAAATTTTTCCAAATGTTCATTAATAAAGTAAATTATGTAAATGAAAAATGTAACTGTTTGATTATAAAGATTTATTAAGCATTAACAATTCGAAGGAATATTTTTCGAGTCCACAAAGTTTTTTCGTTTAAACTTAATGAAGTTTTCTAAATTGATAAATTATTTTATGTAAACGAAAATTTTAAGATACAAAATTTTAAAATATTTGATTATACAGCTTGATTAAGCTACAATATTTCGAAGAAAAATCTTTCTTGCCTACATAATTATATTTTGTTTAAATTACAATTTATATAGTATTCTAAATTTATATTGATAAACTAATATACATAAGATAAACATTTTGAGAAACAAAATTTCAGATATGTGACGTAGTATATTGCTTTTTTAAGTAATATTAGTTAGAAAGATTGTTAGTACACAAAATTATATATAGTTTTACTTTTGATTTATAAAATTTTCCAAATTCAGTTTGATAAAATTCATGCATTTAAAATATTAATTTTGAATATACGTTGTATACGGCTGCATTTAGTTATCACATTTCGAAGAAAGTTCTTTCTCATCCAAACTATTATTTGTTATTTAAATTATAATTTATAAAGTTTGTAAATTTCAATTCTTAAATTATGTATCTGAAAACATATAAGATGAAAAATTTTTTAAAGGATTTGATGTACATAGCGAGAATGTTTTGTAAAAAGATCTTTCTCGGCCACTTATTTAAAAAGTTATAAACATGAAATTGTAAAAAAAAAAATGTCATGTTTAGTTAAGCCTCTTGATAAAAATTTTAATTCGTATCTTCTGAAGCATTAAAATCTTTTTTGATGTATATCGTATCCGCAAAAAATGTTTTATTTCTAACGTATGAATCAAGGTTTCTTATCCACAGAATAGTTACTGTAAAAAATAGTTACACTAGTATTGAAAACTACCATAGTTTTGTAGATAGTACTGTACATTTTATTATTTTATATGGAAAACTTTGTTATGCATTAAAAAGTTTTCGTAAAATTTTTCTTTATTCCTAATGCATCTATCGTTGTTTCTTTCTTCCCCACAAAATAATTTCTGTAAAGCGTACCAATTTTGTAAACTAGCATTATTTTTTAGCTATTACTGTACATTTTGCTATTTTATATATAAAACTTTGCCAAGCATTAAATTTTTTAGATGGACCTCTTGTCTACGAAATTATTCTTTACTTCTAAAGTATGCATCATGGTTTCTTTCTTGTCCACAAAATAACTACTGTAAAATATACTAATTCTGTAAACGGGCACTTTTTTTGTAAATAGTAAATTATACACATCAGAAATTTTAAATATTTGAAGAGAATTTTTCTTTTTTGTAATAGTAAAATATATATAGTACTAGAAAGCTAACTACTGTATATATTTTACTATTTCATATATAAAACTTATGCATTAAAAATTTGTCAAACGATATCTTTTTCACTTTATGCTTTATTTATAATGTATATATTATTGAAAAGTTGTATATATCTTTTTTTTAGTACTGTACATTTTATTTTGAATATAAACTTACCTAAGCATCAACATTTTATAGATGGATATCTTATCCATGAATTTGCTTTATTTCTAATGTATTTAAATGGATGTAAAATTTTTAACTTTGTATCCTAATATATATTTTGTACATTAAACATGTTTACTATTTTATATATAAAACCTTTTTGTTAAGTATTAAAACATGGTAGATAGATCTCTTATACACAAACTTATGCTTTATTGTAAATAGAACTAATACTGTAATAATAATGTAATACAGTGAAACTTCCATTTAACGAAGTCTCATCGTTACACCTAAAAACTTCGTTATGAAGAAAATTCGTTAAATAGAATTCAACTTAAATTCATGGAAATTCCCTTCAGATATGACAAACAGGTATTGTATTGGATTCAGAAGCCTTTGATTCAGCTTCAATTTTGAAGCCGTCTTTTAAAAAACAGTTGTGTACGGTTGACACATTCCCAAGCTTTCATCAGCTCTGATACATATGTTCTCAAACTAATGTTTTCACTACATTGTCTTTTTTCTGTCTTTTTCGATAATGTACTTCAAGATTTTTTATTATTCCTTAGACTAATGGCTGAAGTTTAGAAGTTGTATTGACAGGAACAAAAATAACTTTGATGTTTTTTGATTTGCATTTTGAAGCACATTCTTGTGGATGTACAAAGCAATTGTCTATAGTAAAGCTCAGAATGGTAACTGTCTGACTCTAATTGATATTTTTTGCTTCAATGCATCTGGCGTCATTGTGTCGCTGCATCTTCTATATCACTGAATGTAAGAAAGGGGATTTTGACTTCCCCCAACTGTCAACACTGGAGACTCGGTGTGGTAGAGTGGTGATAGCAAGTGTTTTTCTTAGTGTGAAAAAAAATTGTTTTATTTAGCACCAAGCAGAATCAGGAGTCGATGCAGGGTTTTTTTCTTGGGGCCCATTTTGTGAAAAGTAAAGGTTATTTTTGTGAAATTAATTATATTTTTGTAAAAAATAACATTTTGTATTGAAAGTTGAAATCCAGTTAATCAAATTCAAACCAAGCATTTATAAACAAAAACTTTTTAAAATCCTTTTGCTGAAGTTTTCCTCTCTGGTGAACTTGTTTGTTTACAAATTAAACATTTTAAAACATCACAAAATAATAAATAGTAAGTTTTTATGGAACAGAATTTTGTGAAGGTGTCCATTTTATCAAATTGAATTTTTTGAAGGGGCCCATTTTATCAAATTGAATTTTGTGAAAGGGCCCATTTTATCAAATTGATTTTTGTGAAGGCGCCCATTTTATTAAATAGATTTTTGTGAAGGGGCCCTAAATAGGCCCCAAATTTTTCCTGGATCGACCCCTGAGAATGAAAATTATTTAAATATGTTCATTTTCATACAATCCGCTGAAATAATTTCGCATATCCATCGCAACAGCAACCTCTTAGTTTGAATTCTGTACACGAACAAAAGTGAAAGAAACTTCGTTATATAGAATATATTTTTCGTAATATGGAGATTAATTTACATGCTAATGGTGTTCAAAGTCAAAGTTCTGCAGAAAATTTCGTTAAGTAGAAAACTTCGTTAAATAGGGACTTCGTTAAAGGGAAGTTCCACTGTATTTACTTTTTGTAAATTGTAAGTTAGACACATCAGAATTTTAGGTAGCTTTCAATACAAAAAAGTATAAAGCTACCTATTGCAGCCGTTCGGAGGAAAGCAATTCCGGAAAATTTCGATATATTTTCACCGATCATGACCACCAGACCCCAAAACCACCCTCCGTTCAAATGTTGATTTATATTATATATATATGATCTATGTCATACGATAACGCTCGTATTTATAAATTAATTTTGATGAAACTAATTGTGTGTATTAAGCTCACCAATGCCTCGAACAAGTTCGTTGGCCAGCTTTCCGCCATCTTGTTTCAAAATGGCGGCCATTGAAAATTCTAACACTAAAATAAATATACAAAAAAGTTCAAAATTCAAATTTACTTTTTAATTAAGTGTTAGGCCTTGATACAAGGATTTCAGAGCATTTTTTGTTTTACCTCTATTTTAAAAAATGGCTGAGATAGAGCAGTTTGAAATTCTAGGGTGGCTGACATTTTGAAACAAGACAGCACATTTCAAAAATCCAAAGATTAATTTATGAGTTTTAGTGAACGTGATTTCTCGCAAATTATTTTCTTTCATTGTTGTAATCATTTTCCCAATCATACACATAAAGCTATATATTCATATCCGTTAGCGCCAAATTCTCCCCAAACTTGGCGATATTTGGCGAAATATCGCCAAATTTGGCGATCAAAATAAGTCTTCATAAATGAAGCCAATTTGGCTATTGCTCAATAATTTGGCGAATTTCTTATTCAAATTCAGTATTAACGAATCTTTTGTAAACGTTTCTTTGCATTTTAGCTTGCTGTTTTCGTGTAACATTAGCTAAAACTTTAAAACGAAGATATAGGAAAGCTACCTTTTCCTCCCGGTACAGGCCGGAAGGACTTTTTAAATATTTGAAGGGAAAATTGTTTTGAAATAATAAAATATATATATTCAAATATTTGAAGGTAAAATTGTTTTGAAATAATAAAATGTATATATAGTTCTAGAAAGCTACTACTGTATATTTTACTATTTCATAAAAAAAAAAAAAACTTAAGAATTAAAAATTTGTTGAACGATATCTTTTTCACAAATTTATGCTTTAGTAATGTCTCTATTATTGTAAAGCTGCATTGTTATGTATCTTAGTACTGTATATTTTATTTTACATATAAACTTTCTTAAGTGCCAAAATTTTATAGATGGATATCTTGTCCACAAATTTGCTTTATTTCTAATATACGAGTATATATATGAATATATATTTTTTTAATTTTATATCCTAATATATATATTGTACATTAAACATTTTTACTATTTTATATACGAAATGTTTTGTTAAGCATTAAAGCATTGTAAATAGATTTCTTATCCACAAACTTATGCTATATTTATAATGCATTTATCATAATTTCTTTCTTATCCACAATACAATACTGTAAAGTATGCTAATATTGTAAACTAGCATAGTTTTAACTAGCATTGTACATTTTACAATTTTTCATATCAAACTTTTTTAAGCATCAAACCTTTGTAGATGAATACCTTGTATACATTTATGCTTAAATCTATCATTTTTTTTCAAGTGCACAAAATAATTGTACAGAGCATTATATATTTTTTAAATGTATATCTTGTCCGCAAAAAATGTTTTTTTTCTAACGTATCAATCAAGATTTTGCCACAGAATAGTTACTGTACAGTATAGTAGTATTGAAAACTACCATAGTTTTGTAGATAGTACTGTACATTTTGGTATTTTATATGGAAAATTTTGTTATACATTAAAACTTTGTATATGGACATCTTGCACAAAATTTTTCTTTATTTCTAGTGCATGTATCGTTGTTTCTTTCTTGCCCACAAAATAATTACTGCAAAGCATACCAATTGTGTAAACCAGCATTATTTTGTAGCTATTACCGTATATTTTGCTATCCTAATAATATTATAAATCTGATTGTGTGCAAATGTTAGGCTGCAGCCAGCGTCAAAATAGAGAATTTAATGATCATGTATCTTTGCATATAGATTGATTATAACCCGTAAATGAACATAGGCTGGTTTTTGTTTATTTTATTCAAATATTTTTCTTAATAATTCAAAATTTCATTATTTTCATAAAGAATAAATGGACACTTTTTTCGTATAATATTTTTAAATGGTTAAATTTACTTTACCGTTGCTAATACTTCATCGTTGCCAAAACTAAATCAAAACCTGGAATAATAATTTTTACTCAACAATTTATTTTCAAACGAAAAATTTCCACGTGAAAAATTTAAATGAAATTAATTATTTAAGAAATAGAATATGAAATGACGTCATATTAGAAATAAAACTTGAGTTTTCAAACATTTGATAATAATACAAGGTGCATAAATACGAGTAAGTATGGAAAGCAAGCGAATATGATGTAATATATCGAAAATAAAACAGATTTGCTTTGATGTTGAAATAAAATGATCTTGGGTTATCAAATTATTTGTGATTAATTTCTCTATTTTTGTTCTTTATCTATTTCACATGAAATGAATGAATTAAAAATGTATGTGTTGTAAATTAAACTTTTGTGTTTTAAATGAAATGAGTGAAAGATTTATATTTTAATACGAATTCAATACGGATGATGGTGATAGGAATAATACTTGGCGGTTTATCGTCTGCACACGGCTAACATAAAGGTACCATATTTTTAATTTAAATTTTAAAAAGTAAAAAAAAAAAAAAAAAAAAAAAAAAAAACCTTTGAAAATATATTGGACGGCAAATGTCAATAATATGCACCGCAAAATTTTTCGTATAGAAAATCAGAAAATCTTAATAAAAATAACTTTATTTTTTAAAAGAAATTTGCATTTTTTCATAAAAGCTAAAGATTTAATATGACTGCGTCGAAGTAATAGTATTTTTCCTCTATCATTTTCCCACAATCAAAACACATTTGTAAATGGTCGTTTCGAACCGGAATTTAATTTTACATTTCTTTTAGCTTTAAAATAGTAAAAACTTTGTTGTTATTTTTAAATATAGCTTTTTTTAAAGTTGTTTCATAATAGATTTTTGTAAAGTCTTGTAGGATAAGAAAAATTGCATAGATTTTAAAGCAATGTTTAAGTAAAATTACAATATTTTAAAAAACAACAATGTTATCGAAAAGAAAATCGATTTTACCAAACAAATTCGCGTAATGCAAAAGCAAAGCAGAAATCAAAAAGTAATGAAGTTTTTCTTCCAGCCGAATTATGTGAACTTGAACAAGCCTATCGTGCCAATTCATAATATTATAAACGTGAAAGCGCGTTGTATATAGTAGAAAAGGTTTTCACGTATAGGTAGAAAATTTCCGAGAATAGGCCGAGAAAGGTTAGGGATCTGTAATCGGGTCCATAGCCAATTTGCTTTTTTTATCAAGTGAAATTTGGCGCAAAATTAAATACATTGTTGTAACCAGATTTGTTTTTGCGTGGTAAACACTTATTGGTTTTAAAGATGATCATTTCCTCCCTCACCTTTGATACATTTCATGATACATTTCATGACTGTAAAACATATTAAAATACTAGCTGTTACCCGTGACTTCGTTCACGTATCATTAAAAGAAGAATAAATACATTAATTAAGCAAAATATTTCATTCCCGATAATTAGAAACGTAAATAATTAACTAACTATCACATTCCATAGGAGACAATACAGTATTTCTATGTTATAGAGGCCTTGACATAACTAAGTTTTTAAAAAGTGAATTTTGTGACAAATAATCACGAAAAGGAAACTGCAACCAATGAAAAAAGGCAGGCTAAATAAAATCGTGGAAATCGGCGAATTGTGTAAAAACATATGTCAATTTTACCTGGTAAACCATTTTACTTTTGACGCCTTTGTGAAACGTTTTAATAGCCTTCTTTCAAAGATAATGGAAATGGTTTATTCTTTTTCATTAAATTCAATTCTTGTGAATAGGGAGCAATAATTGTAGACCTAAATGCAAGGAGCTTAAATTTGCCTCCTTGATTTAATCTATAACTGAAAAAAAATCTTTATTTCTAAATGAAATCACAGACGATTTTTGTTCTCCAGAATAAATTGATTCTATGAAGTTTGAATATGCATGTGAAAATACGTTTTTATTTTTCAAAAATTTTACTGTAATCAAGATTTTTTTTCTTTCACCATCTATTCAAATTGAAAATAAATTCTTTTTTTCAGTTTTAATGAGAAAAAATATATTAATCCGTTTTATTTCTTCTTTTTTATCCACAATATTGGAATAATTTAGTTGCCATTTTTAGAGAAACTTCGTTAAAATTTACAAAACAAAATGTCTGAATTTAAATCATTTTTTTTTAAATTCTGAGAGTTTATGACATCCTCGGATCAATGATAATTAAATCGCGTAATCAATGTTAAGTAAATCGCGTTGCGTTCGACAATTTGAAAGAAGTAATTGCGAAATACAAACAGGCGGTCATATTTTAATATAATAGATTCGTAATTATTTTTCTTTTCCTAATAATCTGGTGTGGTTTTGGCAAAAAACTCTCATCTGTATGTAACTGATATTCATGCTTAATAATCGGTATAGATAAAAAAAAAAAAAAAATTAAATTTTTCGTTTTAAATATGGCGTGAAACTCATCTGCTTCCTAAACTTACTGATCCTTGTATTATTAATGTAAGGAATTGATTCACGCTCCTTGTAAAACACATTTGAAAATTCCCGTTTTATTTCAAGTATGACGTCACTTTTTCCTCAGAGAAATTTCTTTTTAATGGCATAATTCTTGTTAATTTTCTTTTTTTTTGTAATCAGGACGTAAATTTTAGCGGAAAACTCACATTTGTAAGTAACTGCTATTCAAGCTAATTATTAATCAGTATCGATAAAAAATATTTCAGTTTTTTATCTTAAATATTACGTTCATTATCTATCTACTTTCATTATACCTTGATATTCATGCTCCTTGTATTATTACGAATATTTGAAAATACATGTTTTAATGTTTTATTTATGACGTCATATTTGTCCAAGCCGAGGAGAATCCTTTTCATAGTTCCATGGTCCAAGCGAAATCTATTTTTAATAATATAATTATTGCTCATTTTTCCTTCTAATTATAACGCATTTTTTGACAGAAAAAGATCTTTTTAATGTAACCGATATCCATACTTCATGTATAATAATAAATACTCCATATTATTTTTTATCAAATATCACGGAAATTCATCTTCTTCTGAATTCTTTTTAATTTTCAGTTTTCACGTGAAAATCTTTCAATTGAAAATTAATTGTTGAGGAAAAAATATTTTTCCATGTTTTTATTTTTTGGCAACGATCAAAGCCCTAGCAACGATAAAGTAAAATGGTTAAATTGTATGGAAAAATGTCCATTTATTCTCTATGAAAATAACGAAATTTGGAATTATTAAGAAAAATATATGAATAAAAAAAACAAAAACCAGCCTATGTTCAAAAGAGTGTTATAATCATCCTATATGCAAAAATACAGGATCATTAAATGCTCCATTTTGACGCTGGCTTCAGCCTAACATTTGCACACAATCAGATTTATAATATTATTAGGATATCAGACGATAATTTTCTAATTTTCTTATTACTTCATGATGTAAATAGACATCCTGGTTGATCCTTTAAACCTGAATTAATCATGCCATTGTCGTCCAGTTTATAATCTTAATGCTAACCCTAATCTTATCCTATCCTAATCCTAATAATAACTTTAAACAATATTCTTTGAAACGAATATGTAAATTAAATCAATATCCATAAATGGAATGAATGGAAAATAGAATAAATAGAAATGGCAAAATAAAATAACAAGAAAGTACATTTATTCGACACCTAACCCTAGAGAAAGCGTAAAAAATTTCAAGCGCACGAAATAAATTAAAATAATCCTATATATACTAACAAAAATATGTAAATTTAGGTCATCAGATTGGTGTTGTCGGTAGTTATTTGTTTAGAGTGTCCTTGACGTGATAGAAAAAATATCGAGGTTAAATTGGGCAGAATTTAAAGTACTTTCTAGCAACCTTTATTTACATTTTAGAATCGCATCAGATTGTTATATCTTTATGAAATATCTATCAATATATAAAATCCACAAGCAGTTTGTTCACTATTGACACCACTTAGCGAGAAGCACTTTATTTAATATATACATAAACAAGATATAAAATAATAATGTAGTAAGAAATATATAACACATGTCCATACAAATAAACAATATAATAATGCCCATTTAATATAATAATGCCTATTTAATATAATAATGCCCATTTAATATAATAATGCCCATTTAGATGAATACATATACAAATATCACACCAAATACCACAAAAAATGCACTGTTGTATAGAAGAATTCTCTCAGTGTTATTTTTCGTTTTACGAAGAGGGATTCGTCGATTTTCACGATGTTACTGGGCCCTTCTTTTTTCATTGGTTGCAGTTTCATTTTCGCGATTGTATATATTATTTGGCATGAAATTTCACTTTTTTATGACTGGGTTATCTTAAGGCCTCTATAGCAAAGAAATACCGTATTGTCTCCTATAAAATGTGATAAAGATTTGGTTAACAATATATGTTTTTAATTATCGAATGAAATGCTTTGCTAAATTAATGCATTTATTCTTTTTTTAATGTTACGTGAACGAAGTCACGGGTAACAGCTAGTTTTATATATAAAACTTTGTCAATCATTAAATTTTGTAGATGGATCTCTTGTCTACGAAATTATGTTTTATTACTAAAGTATATATTACGGTTTCTTCCTTGTCCACAAACTAATTACTGTAAAATATACCATTACTGTAAACGGGCACTGTTTTTGTAAATAATAAATTATACAATCAGAATTTTTAAATATTTGAAGAGAAAATTTATTTTGAAACAGTAAAATATATATATTATTAGAAAGCTACTACTGTATATATTTTACTATTTCATATATAAAACTTATGCATTAAAAATTTGTCAAACGATATCTTTTTCACTTTATGCTTTATTTATAAAGTATAAATTATTAAAAAGTTGCATTGTTATGTATATATCTTTTTTTTTCAGTACTGTACGTTTTATTTTGCTTGTAAACTTAAGCATAAAAACTTTATAGATGGATATCCTATCCACGAATTCGCTTTATTTCTAATGTATTTAAATGAATATAAAATTTTTAACTTTGTTTCCTAATATATATTTTGTACATTAAACATGTTTACTATTTTATATATAAAACCTTTTTGTTATGCATTAAAACATTGTAGATGTGGATCACTTATCCACAAACTTATGCTTTATTTATAATGCATTTATCATAATTTCTTTCTTATCCACAATACAATACTGTAAAGTATGCTAATGTTGGAAACTAGCATAGTTTTAGCTAGCATTGCACATTTTACAATTTTGCATATCAAACTTTTTAAGTATCAAAACTTTGTAGATGAATATCTTGTACACATTTATGCTTAATTTCTAAAGTATCTATCATGTTTTTTGTTTGTTTGTTTGTTTTTTCATGTGCACAAAATAATTGTACAAAATATCAATATTGCAAAGTAGCATAGTTTTGTATCTAGTGATGTACATTTTACTTTTTTGTACATAAAACTGTGATAAGCATGAACATTTTGTAGATGGAATTCTTGTCCACGAAATCATACTTCGTTTATAATGTATTTATCTTGTTTTTCACTTGTTTTCAAAATAACTGTACAGTATATTAATATTGCAAAGTAGCATTGTTTTGTATCTAGTGATGTATATTTTACCTCTTTTTTGTAATAAAAACTTTTTTTGTTCTCTGATAAGCATGAAAACTTTGTAGATGGATCTCTTGTCCACGAAACCATGCTTTGTTTATAATACATTTATCTTGTTTTTCACTTGTTTACAATATAATTACTGTAATGTACACTTATATTGCAACCTAGTATTGATTTGTAGCTAGTACAATACATTTTACTATTTAATATATAAAACTGTGCTAAGTATTAAAACTTTGTAGATGAATATCCCAACCCCAAATTCATTACTTTATTTAGAATGTATCTATTATTGTAAAGTATACTAATATTGTAAAGTAGCAGTATTTTGTATCTAGTACTGTACATTGTACTATTTTGTATATAAAACTTTGTTAAGCAATGGAAATTTGCAAATTGTATCTTGTACATAAGCTTATGTTTTGTTTCTGAAATACCTATTATTGTTTTTTCAATGTCCACACAATAATTACTATGAAGTATACCAATATTGTAAACTAGCATTGTGTTGTAGCTACTGTAAATTTTAGCATTTTATATAACTTTGCACAGCATTGAAACTTTGTAAATATTTTGTTCTTAAAATTTGTGTTATTTCTAATGTATCTATATCAATATAATATATTTAACTTCTTATCCAAGTGCATTTTGTACAGGAATTATTTTAATATTTAATAAATAAAACTTTGTTAAGCTTCAAAATTTTGTGGATAGATATCATTGTTGGATCTCTTGATTTTGTCATTATTTTCTTAGTTTTAGAAAAATATTTAATATGTACGGTTATCGATAATGTCAAGCAAAATTTTGAAGCAAAGTTTTATTCCATATTTACGTTTTGTAAATGGATCTTATGTGTACACTAAATTATCACTTGTATAAAATTGCGGAATAGTTGTTTTAATGTAATTTATAAAGCTAAAAAATAAAACGCTTAACATTTGACATATTTAATACTTAATATATGAATACATGTACTTCAATTAACTGAACTTATATTAATGTAACGCGTCTTTAATGATTTTGAATGTTAGAGTTCAGGTACATAAACTTTGATATTTCAAGATTTAAGTGAACGTTTTGTAATACTTTATTGGACATAAAAGTTTCAGGAATGGATCTTTCAAGTAGTATAAATTATGATTCACTGAATAAAACTGTCGTATTGAAGCTCTTAAAGTAATTTATAAAGCTGAAAAAAAGTGTTTAGCATTTGATGTATTTTAAACTTAATATGCAAATATTTAATAATTTAATTAAAACTCGTGTTCAGTTATTCTGAATGTTCATAAAGTTTTTGATGATACTGCTTTATACAGTACTGTGAAATACAATCCAGTAAATAATTGAAAGAGTATTTTTTCTCGCGTATAAAATTAAATTTTCTTTACTATATGCTATCTTTGTAGACATTTGAAACTGTGATCTTAAAAAAGTTCCTGTAGCTAAAAAAATTTAAACTGTTAATTGAGTTTGGAAATGATTATATAAAGATGTACTTTTTTGAGTTGAAAAAAAAAAAGAACGAAAAATCATGCGTCAAGCATAGATTATGTAACACTTTCCAACGCTTTCAAAATAATTTTACAAATCATATCGTTTAATAAGCTGAAAGATAACATCTAAGTAAACAATTTGGAAAACGCATAACATATTTAAAAACATAATTTCAGGAATTTCCAACGTATACAATATTCGGAAAAATATCCGAATACTTTTATTCAGCCCTGTATAGGATCTATAGATTTGTATATATACTACATAGGATGCTAAATTTTATTTCAGTTAAGAAACGCGTGGCACAGTTTAAAATTCTCCTTCTCGAGTTTCTGTCAATAAACGGAAATGTGTTCGCGAACTTTTGTGCTTCCCTGTATAGGATCTACAGAATTTATACACACCACGTAATAAACAAAAAGGGAGTTAAATTTAAAATCGCGTTCAGTAACTTAAAACGCATTTCCAGGAATTATTGTTAAAAGACAGTAGAGAATTCTTTTGTGTGTCCCTGTAAATGAACGATGACTGCTATACACACACTATTCTGTAGTAAGCCTCTTGTAATGCACCTTAGCGATATATATAAATTTCAATGCGTTTAAAATAGTGAAACATTATTTAAATGAACCGCAGACGATTTTTCTCCATAGACGTAATGTAACGGAATTCTTTTGACTGTCCCTGTAAATTAACTATAAGTGCTATGCACACCCTATTCCACATTGAGCTTCTTGTAATACACCTTAGTGATATATATAAATTTCAATGCGTTTAAAATAGTGAAACATCATTAAAATAAACCGCAAATGATTTTTCCCCATAGACCGTCATGTAACGGAATTCTTTTGAGTGTCCCTGTAAAAAAAACTATAAGTGCTACACACTTCCGTTGAAATAGGGAATGTGCTATAGATAACGACAATAACATATAAAAATTGCAAGGCAATCCGAGCATATTTACGTGAGTTAGAGCACGACAGACGGCCATACGGCCAGACAAACCGAAGTCATAAACACTTTTCAACTAGGTTGGAAAGTGTTAAAAAAATACAAACTCGGTCGATATCTTAATAAGTCCAAATCGGTTTATAAATACGAGTGCTATCGCATGACAAAAATGATATGTATATACTATATATATATCAACATTTGAATGAGGGGCTGTTTGTGGATCTAGGGGTCATGATCGGTGAAAGTATACCGAAAATTTGTATTCCTTCGGACGGTTGCTATAGATAACGACTAATTTTTGTAATGGAAGCTGCCTAAAAATAGCTCCATTGTTGTAACTCTCAAACATTTTAACCACACTGTTGCCCGCCTGGTTATTACGTCAGCGTTACTGACACACACGTTTAGGCTTTATAATACAGATTTTCATCTTTTTAAATTTTCCGGGTGGCATCTTCCATGATCGGGTCTGCTACCGCTTTGGTCAGTAACTGAAGACGGGTCCTCCGATTAAGCCACCTTTTATGAAATAGTGGTGGTCAACAATTTTTTTTTTTAAATGTTGATTTAGGATGCTTGTAAACATTTTGAAATAGAGTATTATACGCCAACAATATTTTATACAGAACGTTTACAAAACTTATATAATGTAAAAAGGCTAAATCTGTACACTGAAATACTTTAGATAACTACCATAATATATATTTTTTATTTCATATGTATGGAATTCAGCATATAAATACATGTACAGTATAACAAATCCTGTATAAATACATATACGGCAAAAAAATAAACCTTAATTTTAATACTCACATTTTTGCAGAAAAAATGGAAATAGCATTCGACGGGAAATTGTTTTTTAATTTATGTTTAAGCAAATAAACTTTGGGTGTCGTCTTCATACTGAAATTCTACCAAACATTTCTAATATGAACGCTTAATTTTGACAACATATCTAACATTTTCTAACATTTCATCTTCCGAACACTTTGAAATTTCAATCGGTTATAAATATAACTGTATCCAAGCTCTCTTAAAAAATTTACGAAAAAATATGCATATTTAGTAGTGAAAACATGAGTTCTTTAAAAAAAAAATCTTTCAACGCAACGGCCATATTACGCAATCTGTTTCCAATCAACCTTTTCAATCCCCCTGCCCTAGGCTAAACACGTTTCCCGTTTTTGAGGGTAGAAACCTTGAAAAAAAAAAAAAGTTGAAGCATGCGCAAAGAGGCGGCGATTTTTGTGTGGAAAAGAGTGTGTGAATTTGACAGAATGCGCTTTTTGCTTTAAATATATAATAGTTAATTTTTCGAGTTATCATAGTAGCAATTACGTGACCATACGGTCTGCCTATCAAGGAAAACAAAAGCAAAGCTCGTTTTAAATAAATATACGTCATTTAAAAACATCATAAAAAAATCATCTAAACAATATTTTTTTTATTTGAGGTAATAGAAATATATGTCTATTTTTAAATTTCTGAAGAAAATAGAAGTTACGAACTTGCAAATTTCATTTAAAATCTACCAAAAGACTTTTATTTTCCCAAAATTAAAAAAATAATAATTTTAGATTTGAAACAAATTTGTCTAAAATCGTAAATCGTAATTTACATGCACTTATATTAATAAGGTTTGTCTGTGTTATTTGTCACGATATACTATAAAATAAGTGTATGAAACCATCAAATCTCCCTAGACATTTATAAACTAAACGCACAAAGAGTATGTAAACACCTAAACTGACTTTTTAAAAACAAGTTAAAATAACTGAAACCAAGTCAGAAATTAAATAAACAGACCGTTTTTGCCTCATATCAGGCATCTCATGCGGTAACAAAATTTGTAAAACCTCATACGGTTTTAGAGAATTTAATTATACCTGCTGCTAAAGCAATGGTCACAACAATGCTAGCAGAAAAGACAGCAAACGATTTCCGTTTCATTATCTAATGATGTTGTTAAGAGAATCACAGACTTGTGTGGAAATATTAAAAACAAATTGATCTTGCGTGTAAAAATCAGCCCTTTCTTCGCATTGCAACTATAGATGGGAGTTTTAGAATTTGGTGGTGAGTTATGTAAAGTTTGGTTGTTTTTCAAATCCCTTCCAACTCGCACGCCAAGTACTGTACTATTCACATGTTTAGAAAGTTTCATACAAAAAAATAACAATGGTTAAGATGTATCGGAATAAGTACAGATCTCATCAAAAGTCACCGGTAAAAAATGCAGCCAAGTCTCGTAACTTATTTATCGTAAAAAGTACTGAGATCGTATAAAGCCAAGTTTAACTATCTTATTAACTCTGAAAATTTCATTCACAAATCACTCCTAGTCTCTACATCTTTCGTTAATTATTATTTTGTGACTTGGCAATTACGTAGCACGAGAATGTGATGTATATACGTTAGTCTTAATCAAATAATACTATAACATATTAAGGTGTAATGACTTCCCTGTGCGTATATAATTTTCTTTAATTAAATTATCCCATCCCATCCCATAACATAGTAAGGTGTAATAACTTGCCTGTTGGACATCTCGTTCAAGTTCGTGAATGGGCAAAGTCGAACCAAGGGGTGGGGGGGGGGTGTTCGTGAAAACAGAAAAACCCTATAACTTCTTAATTATGATAGGTATCGAATCCGTTTAAAGTTATTATTACTTCTAGGAAAAGAGCCGAAAATTTATGTATGACAGATTTTTGATATCATTAAAAATGATCCCAAGGGGGGGGGGGGAAGAGGGGGTTTAGAAGAAAAAATCTTAACTTCGTCAATTCACAAGATATCGAATTCGCTTATATTTATTATAAATCCTCTTAATATTATCTAAAATTTTATACTGACAAGTTTTTTATAGGACCAACCCTTATAGCAAAAAAAAATTAAAAACAAAAAAATCCTTGCCGGCTCCGCCTGCAAACAAGTTAGGTCTTGAAGTAACTGCTGCCCAACTGCAGTATCATGGCAAAAAGGTCATTTCTTCTGTAATTCCCAACAAACAGGCTATCCACGGTCTGCGTCTTCGAAATTTACCTGTGCCCGTAGGCCGAGCCGTCAGAGATTTTTTTAAAAATGTATTCGATGGGTAAAAAAAAAGCGAGAAGAAAAACATTTCTTTCTAACCCCTTTACCACTAGATAGCAATAGTTTAACGGCAATTTTTTACATAGTCACGGGATACATATTTTAAATAACATATAAAATTATTAAAACATTTGGCGAATTATAAATACTTTAAAATAAATAAATCCGCTCAATCTTTATCTCTTTCTCAGTGAGTTTCCAGGACGTATTTCGAAAGTTTGATATTAGAAGTAACAAGGCAGTCAAAGAATTATGTTAAAGAAATTTTCGGATGGGGAATAACATATAAAGTTTTTATCACGAGCCCGGGCAACGTCGCGCCGAGCTGGTCAGCGAGTAAATAATAAATTAGTTTTCAAGCGGGGGGGGGGGGGGGGGAGGGCTCAAAAATTTATAAATAAAACAAAAGTTAACATTTTCTTGTTTAATAAAATTGTAAATAAAATTCTTGAAATTTTGATCCAAATTCACTTTTTTAAAAATACTTATATCACATGACAATATTTAGTTTTATTGTCGAAATAAAAAAACACTACATTCATTTCCGTTATTATTTTTTGCAATATCCCATTTGAAAATTCGAATACATTATCGTCTATCGAAGACTTTCTGTTTAAATTTATTTTAATGTTATATTTAAACACACACACACTAAAATTTCGAATAAGACTTTGAACAATTTTGGTAAACTTTTTGACAATCTTTCAAAGTTGAGGTTTACTATAATCTTTATAGTAGGCAATTAAAATTAACCCATTAGTTGTCAATAATTAGACATAGGGGGAAAATAAGGTAAAAAAATACTTTTTTTGGTAAGGGGGGGGGGGGTTGTAAAAAATTCATTACATTCGGCAACTTTGAAAAAGCTTAGACAAAAAAAAATTTTTTTTGAAGCCAATTTTTTATGTTTAATTTTTTTTCTTTTTTCAGTTTTACCGAAATCACCCGTGTTTTATTATCCTCAGAGGAGTAATAAAAGACTGGTCTTCAAACATTCATATAACGACCGTATTAAAATGAATGCAGTTATACAAGAAACATAAGAAGAACTCTTTCAACACAACTTGTCAGATTGAAAGAAGGGAAGAAGTGTAAAGAAGGGAAGCCTCCGTAAACGTGATGTAAATCCCCGCCAGTCAATGAAACAGTTCATGGGATAAAGCAATAGTAGCTTCCCTTCTTATCAGTCAGAAGTTCTTTGGGTAAATTACCGGTGCCACGTGACTTTTTTCAGCCTCGAACTAGGATTTTGACTATCGTCCATTTATCGATGGACATTAGTTTTATGGTTACATCAATATCAAAATACTTGTCGGTACGTTGCTTGACAGAAAATTGGCTGGGCCTAGGCTGGCTGCAGAGATGAAATAACATGAAGACATGAGAACAACTGGTCAGTTGGCTGGATACGAAGATTGTTTTCTGCCATGAGTAGATGTAGGAACAGGTTTAAGGTGTCTCGTAATAGCTTGTAGTTTACGGACAAAATCTCAATGACTGACAGTAGGAGGGGTTGAAAAGAATTCTCCTTGCAAGCAGATTGGGGTACCGTAGATTGCGGTTGCAGAAAATTATAAACCTTTTTTCACTGCCGTTCACAGTCAAAGTAGGACAAATGATAAGACATGGACTCAAGATATCGATTTTTCATATTGGAACTTTAAGGCTGCGTTCACTGTCCTATTTTGTCTCTTAATTAACGCATTGGCCTTTGGGTGATAAGCCGTGGTAGTATTCGATCGCATTCCAAGATATATGGCCAATGCAAGAAAAATTTTACTTTGAAATTGCCGACCTTGATCAGATGTTATTCTCTCTGGTATTCCAAAACGGGAGATCTACGTAGAGACTACGGTTTTTGTCATGGTATTTCCAGTTTGGTCTTCCAGTGGAACAGCTTCTAACCAACGATAAAAA
The DNA here is from genome assembly GCA_963931845.1 of Maratus michaelseni. NCBI lineage: Eukaryota > Metazoa > Arthropoda > Arachnida > Araneae > Salticidae > Maratus > Maratus michaelseni. The sequence continues at coordinate 109,878,770 of OZ007591.1, read as the reverse complement.
ACTATCGATGATGGTGAGGAAGTATCTGTATCTATGACAAAGTGGTAAAGGTCCAAGGATGTCAATGTATAAAAAAAATCAAGCTACGCCGCCGTCAGGCGGACGTACTTCACCGCCGATTCCAGGTTCTTGTGAACCCACACGAGGATCCACCAGAGAGAGCCCGGTTTAGCCGGGGCACATCACTGACGGACTCTTCGGCCAAGGGGAGCATGCGCCACCTGCACATCACTCCCCTGCACCCAAAATTCTGACAACAAAGATCCCTGCGATATGAGGTGGAGTCCAAAATCTAAAGACTCCCCCACATCACACTTGGGGAGTCTGCCCGAGTCGCTCGACAGCTTCGGAGCCGGAGACAAAAAGAGGAAACCGGGTCCTGTCAATGTATATATGTTTGACATTGTGACATTCTGATGGCATTTGGAACTCAGCCAAAGGGGAATGAGTGTGCCGATGGACTTTGGATCTTTGGTATGCTAAGCCAAGCTCTAGTCTATTTTTGGCAGTCCATGTTTAGTCATATAAATCGTTGAGATATGGGCTACTTTGTAGCTCTGATGCCATGATGGGAGAGGTTGTGCATTGCTGAAAACACTGTCTGGTGATAAATTTTTGTAATAAAAGGACGGATACTGTTGATTGATATGTCACAGAAGATTTTTTACTAGACTCAAGGATTAAATGTTGCACAATTTTTAAACTAGACTTATTCGGTAAGAGATTTAAATCCTCGTCCTTCTGGCTATCTGCCAGACTAATATAATCAATAGGAGATGGATGGTGCAGAGATAGTGTATCCTGGAAAAGATATCTACAACAGTGTTTTCATTCCCAGCGATGTACTGTATGTTAGTTGTAAATTGGGCAATGAAACTGAGATGTAGAGCTTGTTGGGGTGAAACTTTGTCCAATCCGAAGACTAGAGGTTTGTGGTCCGTGAAGATAGTAAATGAACGGCCTTCCAGTACATGCTTGAAACTGTTTGATTGCAGTGTAAAGACAAACAGCTTAGGCAGAGTACTTCCTTTCAGTAGGTATGGAAAATCAAGAGAAAAAGCTTAAAATGTGTTTTTCACCATTCATGATTTTATGTAAAACTCCACCGATTTCTGAATCAGATGCATCCGTTGTTAATGAGCTAACAGCACCTTGAAAAGAGTGGACAGTATCATAACTTTAACTAATCCTTCTTTTATTGCTTGAAAGGCATTTCGTGAACCATTATTACAGGACAAGGGTGCTTTGCTGTTCTTTTTATTCCCGCTGAGCATTGTGGCGTGAGGCTGCTGTAATTTGGCACAGTTTGGGATAAACCGGTGGTAGAATTTGATAATTCTCAAAGGTCTTCTCAAACTGGTGACAGATTTCGGCTCTAGGAAATTTCTAATTATATTAACCTTTGAAGTGGTCGGAAAAATCCCAAAGAAGGTATTAAACGAGATTTTGAACCCCAAAAATTCGATGGAGCGAACATCTAACGTGCTTTTAGTACAATTAATACACAATTGATATACAAGCCATACTTATTTAATCTTTTGAAGATTTGGTGTAGTGGGACAGGTGAGTTTCCTCCTCTGGTGATGTAATGAATATGTCATCCAGGTAGCAAAAGACGAAATCTTAAGCCCATGTCCATAAACCTTTGAAAGGTCTGTGCTAATCATATAGAGAAATTCAAATGGTCCAAATGATGTAATGATCACTGTTTTGGGAATATCAGCTGCATGCACAGGTATTTGCTGGTATTCCCGTATGGATAAGTAGCTTTTTGTTGCATGCAAAATGTTGTTGCAGCCAGTTAAAAATGAGAGTGGGTAACGATTGGGAATTGTTATGTTGTTCAAATCTCGATAATCCCCACAAGGCCTCCAGTCGTCAGATTTCTTTCAGTGTGAGATGTAGGGCCCCAGACTATTCGCTGTTAGAAAAATGGCAAAGATCTCCTTACAGCATAAAATCGAACTCTTTCTTGGCTACTCTGTATTTTTCCAGAGAAAGTCTCCTAACTTTAGCAAATACGATTTGATTTTTATGTAATGTTTGACGTTGTGATCTTTAATTTTCTTGTGATAGATATTCGGCCTTAATAAATAAGAAAACTTTTAGAGAGTATTTTCATACGAGTTGCTTGTACTGCTCGAGAATTAGTACATGAAATTCTGATTGTTTTAAACTAAGTTTTACAAATCAATCAGTTACTTTTCTGTTGTCTACCAATAAGTGCAAGTTTGACAAAACGTCTAGTCTGATTATTGGCTTGTTGACTTCGGCAATAACAAAAAGCCAAATGTAGTATTTTCTAAGTTCTAAGTCAACTGTTAGTAATATTTTACCAAATGTTTGTATTTTGGAGCCACTGGCAGAATAAAGTTTAATTTTTTAGATGTTCTTTTTGTCCGATGACGACGGTGGAATTACGATATTTCTGCATCAGTGTCCAATAAAATATGGGTAGCTGACACTTTGCCGCTCACATATAAACAACTCAACTCAACCCATAGGATTTAGATCGTCAAAAAGAGACGGGGAGTTCCGTTTTCCTGTTTTTTCAGGTCGGGCTGGAGAATTTGAGATCATTTTAAATGGCTATGAACATTTGTATGGACTATCTCCAAATTTTTCGTGATGTAGTAGCATTCCGTATAATTTGAAAAATTCCTAGATTGGGATCTATATCATCGACTGAGATTGTCATAATTGTGACGGGTAAGTGCCGAGGATGAGAGGTTTACAATTTATTGTTGCATAGTTTCAAGAAAGTTATGTGAAGTGTTTGCAGAAGTTGATGTAGATGCAATTTGGTAAGATGACGGCTTCAGCTCGCATATTTTACAGCCCATGGTTGCCAGTTTAGTAAGATAATCGTTTCTGATCGTGAAAGTGAGCATGCTAAGCATGTTTAGCGGTAATCGTTGCAGAAAAAACAGACCGTTAAAAACAGAGTTTTTAAAAACATTCATTTACCTTTGCACTGGCGAAATTCGCGTTTCACAGAAAAGCTTAGATGTTTTTCGATCATTCAGTTCAAGTTCAGTCAAAAGTCTTTGGATTCGTTGCGTTTCACTATCAGCAAAGTCAAAAATTAAACGTTCTTTGATGACCTCCTATTTCTTTTTCTTCTCGTGGGTTCGTCAAAATGTATGTTTCTTGCGTAAGTATTTCCGCTTCAATTGAACTCGCAACGTAATCATATTTCGTTTGGTCGGTCACAATATTTGTATTTCTAAACTGGGATTCCAGTTGTATAAACCAAATCCTAGGATAAGGTTTCCAAAATGCGATGGCGTTGTTATCTTTGTCTTTACTTCCTTGTTCAAAAGTGACCAGCATATTGAATCGGATGGATCACCAGTGAAGAAGTCGTAAAAAATGAGTTAGAATACATTAAGGATTATATTTTGACACACTAAATAATTAAAATTATCCACACTTCCTGTAATTTATTTTAACAATACGTTATTTTACAGTGAGTCGCAGAGATCAACAACAACTTATCGTTCCCATTTTGCAAGTGACAATCTTTGTGTTACCATTATCTTGAAAATAAATTAAATACAAGATACAAAAGAAAATCTGGTAGGTGTCTCTACACTAGAAATATTTCAACTATCGCTGTACGAAATAACATTTATAAACTAATCTTTGTTCGTACGTATTTAGAATATTTTTTGTCCATGCATGAGAACAAAAACTTTTATTGAATTGAAGAAATATTATGAATCTCAAACCTAATTAACGCAGAAGTTTCCAGACGAACTTATCGAAGTTTTATTTATTCTTTTAAATCAGCTTTTTTTTGTTTGTTTGTTTAATTTTAATTTACTTTACTTATTTGATTACATAATAACGCAAAGAAATATCACGATAAATTTTTAATATCACGACGAGGGATCCATAAACGATAAGCAAAAGATTTTTTGCTTTCGCCAAATAATATTTAATACCTAGATTTTGTCTTCTCTATGCGCACAATTATTTTTGTTTATTTTACAATTTTACAATTTTATTATTTATAACTTATTTTCAGTAAATGTAAAAGTATAAAAGTAAATCAGTTGTGTTAGTTAAAGCGTTCAAAAAGATGTTATTTGAACACCTCAGCTTTCTAAAGATAATGCGGACGCCAATTAATAACCTAAAGCATACAGAAAGAAGTCAATTAACCTCTTAAGCTTTCAAAATACGAATAATTTATTCAGCGGTAAAAATGTCTACCTCATTCCATGAAAATATTTAAAACAGTAGTAAACAAATTCTAATTCACGTTACATATTACAAAAAATGCATCACGAGAATAAAAGATGAGAGGATAAAAAAGGGAATAAATAAAACATGGACAATAGATTTAACAAGTTGCATACATGTCAAATTTTGGTTTATTCTCAGAATTTGTTTTAGAAGATAAAAGAACAATCTATATTTTACTCGTGATCCATGAAATAATTGACTTTCCTTGACTGGCATCAGTTTGCAAATTCAAAACGAGAACAAAAATCTCCTCTCCCTAATGATTAAAAAAGAGTTCTTCTCTCCTCCCCATCATCAGCAAAAGTTAGCTGTGCTTCTATTTCTAACTTCCGCTCTCCGAAAACAAACCTACTTCTCTCCCCACGCAACAAGATAATGTTCTTTTTAAAAAGCAAAAATCGTCTGTTAACAGCTATAATCCATTTCTGTGCCACCGTTTTTGTCATCATTTTTGCTTCCAGAAACAAAGGATGAAATTGCAGTAAGTTCAGATTTCAGTTATTCTTTTTTACTTTATTTATTCCAATTAAATTCATGGATTATTAACCAATACAAAGCTAAATTTATCTCTGAAAATAACAGAATGTAATTCTATAATTCAAAGTAATTAGCCTTTTATTGTTCGTAAATGTACGAATATAGACTTGAGATAACGATTATTTATTTTTTAACAGGTTATATAAATTTACAATGTATGATAAATTTACAATTTTTAAGATTGTATTATAATTATTACTCAACTACTCTGTTAAAAATACATTTTCAACAGTTAATTTACTTTAAAATATGTTCAACGAAAATAAAATTTTGAATAAGTATTGTGTAAGTATTCTAAAATTATTAACACTGTATTTATTTACTTTGTGTTGACTTTAAATCATATCAGATTTAATGTGCAAGCACCAATAGTTTCTATTGAAGAAAATTATCTATTTTAAAGTAATTAAATTTTATGGTTAAAAGGTTTTTTTTTAAAAAAAGGTTTTTTGTAAAATATCTTTGTAATTCACTGTTGATATATGATGTTTACACATGCTTAATTAAGTACGATGTATATTGGAATTTTTGTCATTTATAACAATAACATAACTGATGAAACTTACTGAGGTATAGAAAGAATAAATATAATCACTGAATTTATATTCTAGTTATGCAACGTTGTTCGCATTGTTTTGAATAAACTATATTTCATCAACAATTAACTGGCTTACTGTTAAAAATAAGATTTGGAAGAACTATCCCAACGCTAAAAATTAAAGATTTTATAAATTACTGGTTTCTTTCATAACATGCAGCTCCACGGAAAGCGATTAAAAACATGATAAACAGATTACTCTATTAATGTTGAAAATTTTTAGTCATCAATAATAATTAGCTATGAGACAATATTTACATTATTTTAGCATTAAATTGGTAACATGTATATTTTCTGTCAAAAAATTAATTCAATTTATTCAGTGAAAGAAATTATTTTACACCATTCAAATGTTTACAACGTTTAATGCGGACTTCGGTTAGTGCGAACACAAAATCGCCTGCCCTGGAAGTTCGCACTAACGGGAGTTCACCGTATATATATATATATATATATATATATGTGTGAATATGGGGGGAGGGTGCGAACAAAGGGGTTAGAATAGGTCAATTTCTAAAAAAATCAACCTAACAGATGATTTTCATCTATGTTCTCTACATTGGTCAGTATATTCAGTAACCCGGGAAGCCTAGGTTTGATCTTCTAGTGTTTATCGAGTAAGTAAGTGGGGCAAGCCAGAAAAAGTGTCACTTGACAGAATTCAAGCAAATTGTATAATAAAGGTCCTTTGAAAATATTTTGTATTGTCCATATAAAATACTGTATTTAATTAAATATTGCAGTATTTTTTTTTCTAAAATTTTTAATTGACCTAGCATAAACATTTGGGTCACGCTTCTACCTTCAGAGTACTAATCCTATCTATATGGTTATTCTGAGTTTGCCCCATTAGGGTATATTCACCCATATCTATCTATGTATATATAAGTCAAAATTTGTGCGTATTTTCCTTATAAAAATTTACAATTTTGACCGATTTGCACGAAACGCGACATACATACATTTTAGAACCTGAAGAAAAATGCTGGCATAGATTATGAAACACTTTCCAACATTAACAGAATATTATTAAGACACTTCTTTTTCTCATATTATGAAATGAGATACCTAAATAAGCAATTTAAAAAGCACATAGCTCAGTAAAAGTGTATTTTCAGCAATAGCTGCCCATATGTGTGCGAATTCTTTTGTGCAGACCTGTATATGATCTATAGATTTTATACACACTCGTAATATACTAAAAATTAGATTTTAAAAATGCATATCACAACCAAAAACTCACTTCCAGAAATTATCTATCATAGTCAGTCCTTTAACCAAATGCTTTTGTGCGTCTCTATAAATAAAACATAATAAAAGAACATTTGTGCGTCTCGATAAATGCTACGCACACCATAATCTATATAAAACATGTTGTAATGCACCTTAGTGAAACTTTTAAATTTAATTATGTTTGAAGTATCATAACATCAATAAATACACCATACACGATTTTTCCCCATAGACCATAATGCAACGAAAATCTTTTGTGTGTCCACTGTAAACGAACTATAAATGCTACACACTTCATTATCAACATTCTATAGTAAATCTCAATAACATATGAAAATTATACGGCAATCTGAATATATTTACGAGGGTTAAACCACAGCCAACCAGACAGACAAACCGTATTCATAAACACTTTAGAACTACTATTTTCTACTTTCTACGTTGGAAAGTGTTAAAAAGCTAATTATTAATTAATAGATAATTTCCCAGAGATTTTAGATGTTCCTCGTAAAAAGTTTATTTTCAAAGTAAAATTCACAATAGGTATTTGTATAAGTTATCAAAACCTCAGCTTCTTAAATCAGAAACCATCATTTTCGACTTATGATTACTTTCAATAAAACAAGTTGGAAATCGTACGTCAAACGTGACATACGAGGTGCGTTCGTACTATAGCTAGTTATATAAATATTCAGACCTAGATGATTTTTAATTCTGTGAAATGAATTATATCGTCTGCAGATTAATTTCTGTAATAAAATAAGTATCTCGGTCGCTTGACGATTTAACATCCATCGGAAGCTCCTCTAACAAGAAAGCACCGATTTAAAAAAAAAAATCAAATTTCTTAATAAATATTTTTATTAATATCTCCTAAAGTTTTGATTCGATTTTAATAAAATTTGAAATGTCTCGACAAAATGCTGCAAAGATAATATATCTTAAATTTTAAACCATTCGGTTGGGTAGTTTTTGCGTTGTTATATGCGGACGGACGGACGGACGGACAGACAGACGGACGGACGGACAGACAGACGGACGGACGGACGGACAGACGGACGGACAGACGGACGGACAGACGGACGGACCAAGCGACGACAATAGGTGCTACGTATTTATATAATTACGAACGCACCTAATAATGCAGAATCAATCCTAAAGCTTCCAAACGTTAATTTAAAATTGATGTGCTTTTTTAGCTATCTTTCTATCTATATTAAAAAGGACAAACATGGCCGTGCGTTACGCTGACGTCATTTTGCGAATGGCAACACTTGATATATATTTCGGTTTTGCGCTTTTTGCTACTGCATTTTTTTCTAATTTCTAAACATCGCATAATTTTAATTTCTACAACGTTATATTTGATTAAAAATCTACTTTCAAATGCAATTTGTTTAGAAACTGTATCGTGATTTACTCATTCAGTTATAGTGTTTAAATTAAATTTGAAGCATGATTTTTTTTTTTTTTAACTCGCTTGCAGACGATTACAAAATATTAATCCGTTTGTACTTTAAACAATATAAAAAGTTTAGCATTTGCTTTCAGCTAATATTCCATAACGAAAATAAAACTTCATTAAGCAATCAATAAATTAGAAAAAATAAAACACAAATTTAACAGACGTGTAATCGAAATAAGTGCTTAAAACGGCTGAAATTAACAGAATTTTAAAAAATGCTCTAGATAACGAAATTTTTAGCGGTTTCTTCAACTATTAACTTCTGGCAAGAGGCCCATACGAAATTACCGCTTTTAATAAATTTCAAATTTGTATTTTAATATATAACTGACATATTTCATATAAAAATGCTCTTTGGTGTTGTTAGGGGACAATCTAAATATATATATATATATTAAATGTAAAAAATCTATTGCAGTTTTCAATAAAAAAAAATAAATGTTTTTCACCTATATTCTGTATCTAGGGAAGCCCGGGTTGGATGGCCTAGTATCAATAAGGACTAATTGCAAATTAACCAAATTATGACAAGTTGTAAAATTATCACGATCGATATTATCGATCTGTCTTAAAATGTAATAACATACAATTTAAGATATCGCATTTCACATCATCATTGGATTAAATTTAAGAGGTTGAATAGTTATATTTTTGTAATCACGAAATTTACATTTTTATACTGTTCCTGGGTCCTATTATTAATTTTAGAAAATTTTCTTCCATGCTCTAACAAATTAAACAGTAAAAATTCCCATCTTCTTTGATTAAAGCTTACCGAGTTGTGATACATTGATTTTTTTTTTTTTTTAATTTTCTGACACTAAAAATGCGTTTTCCCGTTTTTAGTACCAGAATGGTAGAAATAATAAGGGGAGGAGGACATGAAATTTATCAATTTCTGTCAACCACAATAGTGGGCCCCCATGTCCACTATTGGCGCAATTTAAGAAATAGTCATCCAGAAGTGGGCCCTTCAAGATTAATAACATACTCGTTTTTAGGGTTTCGTTCATCTCATGAAACCCTATTACTCCCGCTGCGTTGTCTGTCTGTCACAGAGCCATTCTCATAAACTATATAACTTACAGAGTTGAAACTTTGCGTATATAGCAGAATATCAGCTATAAAGAGCTCAAAATATTAAAATTTGAAAAATTCGTATTATTTTAATAAATAGAGATAAAAAACCAAAATTCTAACAGCCTTTTCCTATTAAATTTAAACATTTTTCGTTATAGCAGATGCCAAAAATCAAAAATCCACGATGAAATTCTTTCCACAATAGTTAATTTTCTATCAGATGATTTCCACGTGAAAAATGAAAATGAAATAAAAAGTTTTACCAATGGGCTTTATTGGCGTGACGTCATAAACCACCAACATGTGACCCCCTGCTGTGTTTATATTTGTTTGTCTATGTATCGCATACATACATCCAATAGGAAATTCCGATGGTAAAATACCACCAACACGTGATTTCTTACAATCTCGAACCCAGATTCCCAATAAAGCCCATTGAAGAAAAGATAAATATGAAATAAAATTGATTTACGTCATAGTGGTAATAAAACGGAAAATATATAAGATTTCTCAATAATACAAGGAGTATGAATATGTGTATGCACACAATGCAGGTTAATATCACGTCATTAGAGAATTAAAAAGAAAATCTGACGTCATATTGGAAGTTTAACGAATTTTTCAGATGTTTGAGAATAATACAAAGCGGGTATCAATATGAGTAATAGAGAATAGTAAATATATGAGTTTGAAAAACATATTGAATCGTGGTAAAAATCCGATTATGGAAATATTCGCATATTTTAACATTTTGAAAGTGCACAATTTGTTTAATTTTGAAATTATTTTTTTAAATATCGCATTAGTCCGCATGACGGATATTATTATGACAGAATATAATAGCGGGCTTCGCCCGAGGCTAGTTTAGGTATTCGAAAAAACGAAAAAATAGACCGGTAAATTTTTACTTTATAAAAAAACATGATTTTTTTTTTTTTTTTTTTGTTGCTAAATGAAATTTATTTGAATTTATTAAAGAAAGGATAAAGTGTTTTGAAAGGAATATTAAACGAAACCGTTTTAGCGATCTTCGATCACACTTACCCACTTGTTTAGGGTTTCGTTCATCTCATGAAACCCAATTACTCCAGCTCCGTTGTCTGTCTGTCACAGTGCTATTCTCAGAAACTATGTAACTTACAAAGTTGAAACTTTGTGTATATAGCTGAATACCAGCTATGAAGAGCTCAAAATATTAAAATTTGAAAAATTCTTATTATTTTAATAAATACAGATAAAAAACCAAATTTCTAACAGCCTTTTCCTATTATATTTAAACATTTTTCGTTATAGCAGAACAAAAAATTAAAAATCCACGATGAAATTCTTTCTACAATATTTAATTTTCTATCAGACGATTTCCACGTGAAAAATGAAAGTGAAATGAAAAGTTTCACCAATTGAAAAAAATATTAATATGAAATAAAAAGATTGACGTCATAAAACGGACATTTTCAGATTTCTCAATAATACAGGGAGTATGAGTATGTGTATGTACACAAAGCAGATTAATATCACGTCATTAGAGAATTAAAAAGAAAATCGGACGTCATATTGGAAGTTTAATGAATTTTTCAGATGTTTGAGAATAATACAAAGCGAGTATCAATATGAGTAATAGAGAATAGTAAATATATGAGTTTGAGAAACATATTGAATAATGATAAAAATCCGATTATGGAAATATTCGCATATTTCAACATTTTGAAGGTGTACAACATGTTTAATTTTGAAATTATTTTTTTTAAATATCGCATTTAGTCCGTATGACAGATATTATTATGACATAATATAACAGCGGGCTTAGCCCGCTATCGGGCTGGTTTAGATATTCGAAAAAAAGAAAAAATAGACCGGTAATTTTTTACATTATTAAGAAATGACTTTTTTGTTGTTGTTGTTGTTGCTAAAGGAAATTTATTTGGATTTATTAAAGAAAGTATAAAGTGTTTTGAAAGGAATATTAAACGAAACCCTTTGAGCGATCTTCGATCACACTTACCCACTTGTTTTAAGTTTTTCGTTGATCTAACAAATTGTTTAGAACGTAATAGAGTATATCAATGGCAGTTTAATGCAAAATAAAACACAATATTGAGAAACAATATTTAAATAAAAACTTATCTCTTAATGAAGTCTCTAAGAATTTACTAAAAAATCCGTTTTTGAAGCCATTTTAGAAAAATGCTTTCGGGGCTTATTTTTAAACTTAAAAAATTAGTGGCTAACTACTGGTACATGGACCACTAAGGGGCATTTATGTTATTTAGTTATTTCTTTGCAGATGTGTTTCATTTTTAACATTTCCCAACATATTGGAAAAGTGTTTATCAATTCTGTTCGTCTGACTGTCCACTCGTCTATTGTTGCTCTATCTCTCGTAAATACACTTTTATTTCTACGTTATTGATATACGTTCTTGAGATTTATCATGGTATGTTCCTTATTGAAAACTAAGTATATATCATTTATAGTTCGTTTACAGATACACTTAAAAGAATACCGTTACATTATGGTGTATGGAGAAAAATCGTTTTCATTTCATTTTAATAATGTTACACTATTTCAAACATACTGAAAGTGTTAAGCATTTATAAGGTGCAATAAAACATGATTTCTGTAGAACATGGAGTGCAAAACATTTATCATTCATACACAGGGTCACACAGAAGAATTCAATCACATAATGATCGACTGCGAAAAATCGTTTGCAGCGTATTAGGTAGCTTTCAATACAAATAAGTATAAAGCTACCTATTGCAGCAAGTTCGGTGGAAAGCAGTTCCAGAAAATTTCGATATATTTTCACCGATCATGACCCCCAGACCCCAAAAACCACCCTCCGTTCAAATGTTGATTTATATATATATATATATATATATCTGACCTATGTCATACGATAACGCTCGTATTTATAAATAAATTTTGATGAAACAAATTGTGTGTATTAAGCTCACCAATGTCTCGACCGAGTTCGTTGGCCAGCTTGGTCTGCCATTTTGTTTCAAGATGGCAGCCATTTAAAAATTTAAAACTAAAATAAATATACAAAAAAGTTAAAAATTCAAATTTATTTTTTAATTAATTGTTAGGCTTTGATACGAGGATTCCAGAGCATTTTTTTGTTTACCTCTATCTTAAAAAATGGCTGAGATAGAGCAGTTTGAAATTCTAGGATGGCTGACATTTTGAAACAAGACAGCACATTACAAAAATTTTCATTGTTGAAATAATTTTCCCAATCATACACATAAAACTATATATTCATATCCGTTAGTGCCAAATTCTCGCCAAACTTGGCGACATTTGGCGAAATATCGCCAAATTTGGCGACCAAAATAAGTCTTCATAAATGAAGCCAATTTGGCTATTGCTCAATAATTTGGCGAATTTCTTATTCAAATTCAGTATTAACGAATCTTTTGTAAACGTTTTCTTTGCATTTTAACTTGCTGTTTTCGTGTAACATTAGCTAAAATTTTAAAACTAAGATATAGGAAAGCTACCTTTCCCTCCCGGTACAGGCCGGAAGGACTTTTTTAATAATATTACATTATTTCAAACATAGTGAAATTTATATAATTACTGAGATGCATTACAAAATTCTTACTGGTGGCATGTGGCAGAATATTTATTAGCATTGAATAAGATTTGGGAATTATCGAAAAGGAAAGATAAACAAGTCTTATAAACCAACAAGAACGAAAAATGATGTCTCAAGCATAGATTATGTAACACTTTCCAACACTTCCAAAATAATTTTACAATCTTTACCGCTTAATAAGGTGAAATATGATATGTAAGTAAAGAATTTGGAAACCGCATAACATATATAAAAACCCAATTTCAGGAATTACCAATAATATCTGGAAAAAATATCCGAATTCTTTTGTACATGATCTACAGATTTGCATACATAGCAGACATTTCCATAGTATGCTAAAATTTAGTTCAGTTAGAATTCTGGAATTTCCGTCAATAAACGAAAATGTAATCGAGGACTTTTGTGCTGCCCTGTATATGATCTATAGAATTTATACACTCCAAATGATAGACAAAAAATGAGTTACATTAAAATACGCATTCAGCAACTCCAAATGTGCTTCCAGAAATGATTGTTAAAATACAGTACCGAACTCTTTTGTATGTCCCTGTAAAAATGAACGATGAATGTTATACCCACAGTATTCTGTGGTAAGTCTCTTGTAATGCATCTTAGTGAAAAAAACTAATTTCGATATGATTGAAATAGTGAAACATTATTAAAATGAACCGCAAACGATTTTCCTCCGTAGGCCGTAACGTAACGGAATTCTTTTGAGTATCCCTGTAAAGGTGCTGTATAAGTGCCCTGTATAAGTGCTATGTACACCATATTCTATTGTAATCCTCTTGTAGTGCACTTCAGTGATATATACCAATTTCAATATGTTTGAAATTTGGTAACATCATTAAACAAGAACGAAAAATCATGCGTCAAGCATATATTATGTAACACTTTCCAACATTTCTAAAATAATTTTACAAATCTTTACAGTTTAATAAGGTGAAAAATGATATCTAGGTAAACAATTTAGAAAACGCATAACATATTTGAAAACCCAATTTCAGAAATTACCATATTCGGAAAAATATCCGAACTATTTTGTGCAGTCCTGTATATGACCTATAGAATTTATACACACCAAGCAATAACAAAAAAAAACAAAAAACATGAGTTAAATTTAAAAACGCGTTCAGAAACTGAAAAAGCACTATCAACAATTATTGTTAACAGACAATACCGAATACTTTTGTGTGTGTCCCTGTAAATGAACGATGAATTCTATGCAATATTCTATAGTAAGCCACTTGTAACCCCCCCCCCCCCTTAGTGATTTCTATCCATTTCTATATGTTTGAAATAGCGAGACATTATTAACATGAACCTCAAAGGATTTTTCTCCATAGACCGTAATGTAACGGAATTCTTTTGAATGTCCCTGTAAAGGAACTAACTATAAGTGCTATGCACACCATATTCTATAGTAAACCACTTGTAGTGATTTATATCAATTTCAAAATGTTTGAAATTGTGTAACATCATTAAAATAAACCGCAAATGATTTTCCCCCATAGACCGTAATGTAAGGGAATTCTTTTGAGTGTCCCTGTAAAAAAACTATAAGTGCTACACACTTCATTTTCAATACCGAACATGCCATAATAAACCTGAATAACATATATCAATTCCATGACAATCCGAATATATTTACGTGAGTTAGAGCACGGGCAGATAGACAGACAGACAGACAAACCGAATTCATAAACACTTCTCAACTATGTTGGAAAGAGTTAAAAAAATCCGCCAAGGATTTTTCCCCTTAGACCCTAATGTAACGGAATTCTTTTGAATGTCCCTGTAAAGAAAAACTATAAGCACTACTCACTTCATTTTCAATACCGAACATGACATAATAAACCTCAATAACATATATCAATTGGATGACAATCCGAATTTATTTACTCGAATTAGAGCACGGACAGACAGACAGACAGACCGAATTCATAAACACTTTTCAATTATGTTGGAAAGTGTTTAAAATGCCGATTTTAAAACAATGACAACTTAGAATTCAATTCCAAACACTATGAGCTGTTTAAAGAATCTGGCGCTTGCCATTTTAACAAGTTGTTCTGTTTGAGTCGTTATTTTCGGAAATGAGTAATATGTAAAACTGGAGTAGAAACTTTTAATCGGATGACTCCAGGTAAGCTTGTATCTATCTATACTAGGACTTCCCTCAAAGGGATTAGTCTGAGTGATATTGCTGAGAACATAAAGTTAACAATTACGATATAAAGAAGATATCAACAAGAATCTAAGTGAATATACAGCATATGATAGACAAGAGATAGATAAAGATACAACATATGAAAAATAGCAAATTAAATGATATAATTACAAAATATCATACATAAATTCATATACTGTTAGGTTTTCATATGCATTTTTTTATAACATTTGGCAAATAATCTCATTTTCTTAAGCGGGAATTGCTCAAAACTTAAAAAAAAAACCGCCGGATCTTTAAAAACGATATTTTTAAAGTCACATAATCAGATTTGCAGCCAATAGCGTATTTTAGCAAGCGTAGTTTAACGCAAATTTAATTTAATTTTTGCAACATTTTCTTTGTGACAAATATCTAAATAAAATATTAAAAAATAAAATATTAAATATTGAAATATTAAATCAAATATTTAATATTTGAATTAAAAAAATTTTCTTTGTTTATTTGTATAACTATTTATAGAAACTCGTATACTTCAAACCACATTGATAATATGCTTTGCTACAAACGTGTCTACCAGTCTAACTACTCGTATGTCTTAGCTGTGTCTCTCTCCGAACTCATCTGTCTACTGTCTCTCTACTCTTCTGTATACCCGTCTCAGTATCCGTCTGTCTTTCTACCCGACTCTTTAATCGTGTCTCTACCTGTCTCGCTTACCGTTTCACTACTCGTCTATCAACACGTCTGTCTGTCTATATACCCCTCTCTCTACCCGTCTGTCAAGTCGTCTCTGTACTCGTCTCTCTATCCACCACGCTACCCGTCTCCCTACCCATCTCACTACCCCTCTGTCAACCCTTTTTTGCACCTGCCTCGCTATCCGTCTGTGTATTCGTTTCGCTACCCGTTAGCTTATCTCTGTCGCTATCTGTCTCTCTACCCGTCTGTCTACCCGTTTGTTTACACGTCTATCTATCTCTCGCCAACTCTTCCCAATATTTAAACAATTTAGTAAACGGAAGCCGTTTATCTGTTATTAAATGCAAACAGGAGTAATTTATCTAAAGAGTGTAATCAGATGCAATTTTTTTAAATACATACATAAACCAGCATAATAATTCACGAGTTTTATTTTCATAGTAGTTTATGTCATTTGACAGTAAATCTCAACTTCTTCAACCCGAACTGCGTCAAGCTTTTTAAAAAAGCCCCAAGGTCCGTATAACTGGGAAGGGGAATTGTCCTCAGGGCTTCAGGGCTATTAGATACATGTTATTAAGTTAAGTGAAAGTTTCGTAATCGGGTTCGCAGCCAATTTCTTATGTCAGAAAGGGTGGCTTCACGCCATTTTAAATTCATTTCTGTAACTTTCTTTTTCTTTTTTTGGTGGATGGTTGGGGGGGGGGAGGGTTCCAAATATATACGCTTAAATTCAAACTTTTGCCCCCATGTTAATATTAGTGTTGTTTGTATTATCAATTAATACTTTGTTGATCGAGCTTCATTCGAAACAAATGTAAAAGACTTCTACAGTTTTTTTTTTCTAGGAAAAAGTTCCGTAATCGGGCCCTAAGCTAATTGGGGAATTTAATATCATTATTGTTTCTAACTCTTATAGAGTTGAAACAATATTGTTGCTAGCATTACTGTTGTTTGTGACCAACCTCTTCTGTGTATCTGAATAGGGAAAAGTTCCGTATCATGTACTGGTTGGTGCCAAAGGCAGTTGTAGAATCTTACAAATTTTTCTAGAGAGCGGAAAAACATGTTTTTTAAAATATTTACAAATATACGTTTATTAAACCATGTTTTTGAGCCATTTTAAAAAATTAAGTACGGTGCTAAAATAAAATTTTATTGCCATTTTCGTTATTTTAATAAGAAATGAAAATACATAACAAACAAATTTAACAAAACTAAGCCATTTTTGGGTACTTCTCTATTATCCCGTCGACCACTTTTCATAACAAAAAACTATCGCCAAACTAAGATTAAACGCCAAAAATACAGTCCCATTTACTTGATGCCAGAAGCATTATACGTATTTGTTATGCCATCAAGTGGTTTTTAATTCGACATTTGCGTGTATTTTTCATTATGTTTTACTGATTTATTAGTTATTCCATTCATTAAAGTAACAATTGTGTCCTTAAATTCTTATATTTTATTTATTTTGATATTTCAATGGCAACGTTCTCCCGTTTATTTAGCGTTACAGTTTGGCGATAGTTTTTTGTTATGAAAAGTGGTCGACGGGATAATAGAGAAGTACCCATTTTTTGTGATAAATAATTGTTATTGCCAGGGAGGCAAATTGTAAACAATTAATAAGCGAACTAAAAAAATTACCGGAAAAAACTTGTGGGAATCTCAAGAAAGAAATATCTGATATAAATAGCATTTAAAATCTTAAAATGGAGAAGTGGTCCGTATAAAAATGCAAAACATTATACACCTGATATAAGAATTTTTTAATTTTTTTATATTTCCGAAAGCACAGATAAAAGGGTAAAAATCCCGGCACAGATGCCATATACTCACCACGTTGGCACGATTTTCCCCCCGCCCCTTTGGCGAAAACTGTTTGTTGTGTTTGTTTACTTTTATTTTTTTATTTTAATTCTATGGATTATTTTTATATGTATATCAATATTAATTTAGGCACAGATGTCATATACGCACCAGATTGGCGCGATTTTTCCCCCGCCAATTTGGCGAAAACTTTGTTTTTGAATATTAGTTACAAATACCATACAATAATAGCATGTAATTTTTCATTTCAATATAAAAATAAAATAACGTAATAAATGAAATAGCTCCTATTATTCAAAAATGGGAAATAAAAATAAATAAATGATAGTTTGATATAAATAAATATTGATATATATAATAAAAACAATTTATAGAATTAAAATAAAAAATAAAAGTTAATAAACAACAATTGAAACAAAATAACTGGGTTACCATGTGAGGCATAAAATTGCCATTTTGTTGCAATCGCGCTAATGTGGTACGTATATGACATCCGCGCCTTTATTTATATCAAACTATTATTTATTTATTTTTATTTCCTTTTTTAAAATAATAGAAGCTGTTTCATTTATTACGTTATTTTATTTTTATATTGAAATAGAAAATCACGTGTACTATTTGTCACACTATTTGTAACTAATATTCAAAAACAAAGTTTTCCCCAAGCTGGTGGAGGGAAAAATCGCGCCAACGTGGTGCGTATATGACATCTGTGCCTTGTTTCATTTCACATAGAGGTACTGCTCTATTATCCCGTCGACCACTTTTCATAACAAAAAACTATCGCCAAACTGTTAGATTAAACGCCAAAAATGCAGTCCCATTTACTTGATATCAGAAGCATTATACGTGTTTGTTACGTCATCAAGTGGTTTTTAACGCGACATTTGCGTGTATTTTTCATTATGTTTTACTGATTTATTAGTTATTTCATTCATTAAAATAACAATTGTGTCCTTAAATTCTTATATTTTATTTATTTATGTATTTTGATATTTCAATGACAACGTTCTCCCGTTTATTTGGCGATAGTTTTTTGTTATGAAAAGTGGTCGACGGGATAATAGAGAAGTACCCACATATGTATTGGTACTTTTATGTTAACTTGGCGCAGTTGATAAATCGCCAAATATTTTTCTCATAACATCTTCATATTGCATTCATTTCATTTAAATATAAATCTTTCACTGATTTCATTTGAAATACATACATTAAAAATACACGTCTTTCACTCATTTAATTTAAAATACACGCCTTTCACTAATTCCATTTAAAATACTAACAAGAACGAAAAATCATGCGTCAAGCATAGATTATGTAGCACTTTCCAACGCTTCTAAAATAATTTTACAAATCATTACCGTTTAATAAGCTGAAAGATGACATCTAAGTAAACAATTTGGAAAACGCATAACATATTTAACAAGAACGAAAAATCATGCGTCAAGCATAGATTATGTAACACTTCCCAACGCTTCCAAAATAATTTTACGAATCATACTCTTTAATAAGCTAAAAGATAACATCTAAGTAATCCGAATACTTTTATTCAGCCCTGTATAGGATCTATAGATTTGTATATATACTACATAGGATGCTAAATTTTAGTTCAGTTAGGAAACACGTAGCACAGTTTAAAATTCTCCGTCTGGAGTTAAATAATACGGAAATGTGTTCCTGAACTTTTGTGCTTCCCTGTATAGGATCTACAGAATTTATACACACCACGTAATATACAAAAAGCGATTTAAAATTAAAATCGCATTCAGTAACTTAAAACGCACTTGCAGGAATTATTGTAAACATACAGTAGAGAATTCTTTTGTGTGTCCCTGTAAATGAACGATGACTGCTATACACACAATATTCTGTAGTAAGTCTCTTGTAATGAACCTTATATAAATTTCAATGCGTTTAAAATAGTAAAACATTATTTAAATAAACCGCAGACGATTTTTCTCCATAGACGTAATGTAACGGAATTCTTTTGACTGTCCCTGTAAAGTAAGTATAAGTGCTATGCACACCCTATTCCATATTAAGCTTCTTCTAATGCACCTTAGTGATATATATAAATTTCAATGCGTTTAAAATAGTGAAACATTATTTAAATAAACCGCAAATGATTTTTCCCCATAGACCGCCATGTAACGGAATTCTTTTGTGTGTCCCTGTAAATGAACGATGACTGCTATACACACAATATTCTGTAGTAAGTCTCTTGTAATGAACCTTATATAAATTTCAATGCGTTTAAAATAGTAAAACATTATTTAAATAAACCGCAGACGATTTTTCTCCATAGACGTAATGTAACGGAATTCTTTTGACTGTCCCTGTAAAGTAAGTATAAGTGCTATGCACACCCTATTCCATATTAAGCTTCTTCTAATGCACCTTAGTGATATATATAAATTTCAATGCGTTTAAAATAGTGAAACATTATTTAAATAAACCGCAAATGATTTTTCCCCATAGACCGCCATGTAACGGAATTCTTTTGAGTGTCCCTGTAAAAAAACTATAAGTGCTACACACTTCCGTTGAAATAGGGAACATGCTATAGATAACGATTATAACATATAAAAATTGCAGGGCAATCCGAGCATATTTACGGGAGTTAGAGCACGGACAGACGGCAGACGGCAGACGGCAGACGGCCAGACGGCCAGACGGCAGACGGCCAGACGGCCAGACAAACCGAAGTCATAAACACTTTTCAACTAGGTTGGAAAGTGTTATGCACACCCTATTCCATATTAAGCTTCTTCTAATGCACCTTAGTGATATATATAAATTTCAATGCGTTTAAAATAGTGAAACATTATTTAAATAAGCCGCAAATGATTTTTCCCCATAGACCGCCATGTAACGGAATTCTTTTGAGTGTCCCTGTAAAAAAACTATAAGTGCTACACACTTCCGTTGAAATAGGGAACATGCTATAGATAACGATTATAACATATAAAAATTGCAGGGCAATCCGAGCATATTTACGGGAGTTAGAGCACGGACAGACGGCAGACGGCAGACGGCAGACGGCCAGACGTCCAGACGGCCAGACGGCAGACGGCCAGACGGCCAGACAAACCGAAGTCATAAACACTTTTCAACTAGGTTGGAAAGTGTTAAAAACGTAATTTCAGGAATTTTCAATATATACAATATTCGGAAAAATATCAGAATACTTTTATGTAGCCCTGTATATGATCTATAGATTTGTATATATACATAGGATGCTAAATTTTAGTTTAGTTAGGAAACGCGTAGCACAGTTTAAATTCTCCTTCTGGAGTTTCTGTCAATAAACGAAAATGTGTTCGCGAACTTTTGTGCTGCCCTGTATAGGATCTACAGAATTTATACACACCACGTAATAGACAAAAAGCTAGTTAAGATTAAAATCGCGTTCAGTAACTTAAAACGCACTTCCAGGAATTATTGTTAACAGACAGTAGAGAATTCTTTTGTGTGTCCCTGTAAATGAACGATGACTGCTATACACACACTATTCTGTAGTAAGCCTCTTGTAATGCACCTTAGTAATATATATAAACTTCAATGCGTTTAAAATAGTGGAACATTATTTAAATAAGCCGCAGACGATTTTTCTCCATAGACGTAATGTAACGGAATTATTTTGACTGTCCCTGTAAAGTAACTCTAAGTGCTATACACCTACTATTCCATATTAAGCTTCTTCTAATGCATCTTAGTGATCTATATAAATTTCAATGCGTTTACGATAGTGAAACATTTTTAAAATAAACCGCAAATGATTTTTCCCCATAGACCGCAATGTAACGGAATTCTTTTGAGTGTCCCTGTAAGAAAACTATAAGTGCTACACACTTCAGTTGAAATAGGAAACGTGCCATAGATAACGACAATAACATATAAAAATTGCAGAGCAATCCGAGCATATTTACGGGAGTTAGAGCACGGCCAGACGGCCAGACGGCCAGACGGCCAGACGGCCATCCGGCCAGACAAACCGAAGTCATAAGCACTTTTCAACTAGGTTGGAAAGTGCTAAAAAGGAAAAGAAAATAAGAAATAATGCCACAAATCGAAACCTTTTATTTAAACATCAAAGAATTGTTCCTAACATACACACGCGAAATAAAAAAGCTGCTAATGGTGTGATTTACGCCAAATCTCTAATACTAATACTACTCTTACTAATCTCTAATACTTTTCAAACAGAAAAAATTCCAGATTAACTTTCCATTTTTATTAAATTGAAATATATTTTATTGTGCTGAATATTAGTGCTTGCATATTTTTTTGCTCCATGTATTCCATGAACTTTTCAATTCCGATTGTCTACGAAAATCTCCCGCCGGTGAAAATGACGTACGCACAAAATTTAGTGACGTATGTACTTTAATTGTGCTTTTTTATCTATTTTTTTAATATAACTTCCAAACGGTTTGACACTTATTCTTGGTAATAAATAGACGACGTTGTCACCTTTATAGGTACCTGCTGTAAAAATTTGAACGAAATCCGTTAAATATTTTTTGAGTTATGCTTGACGAAAGGTTTTAATATCCATCGTAGCTATATATGGGGCAAAGTAATACTGCGCTGTGTATGAGTCTTCGTTGCACTCAGACAATTATAAAGGACAACCGTGTCCGTGCGTAATGCTGACGTCATTTTGCGAATGGCAACACTTGACGATGAAATTTCGGTTTTGCGAATTTTGATACTGCAATTTTCTAAAATTCTAAACATCGCACATTTTCAATTTTTATTCCGTTATATAGGGAAAAAAATGTACTTTCAAATGCTATTTGTTTGTAATGTCTAAGTATGTAAGAGGGGGGGGGAGGGGGGCAACAATAATCTTCGAGTTAACTTGCGAGTTAATTTGGACATACCTAATTTATTAAAAACAGTTATCTGGCGTTTATGCGTACCATTAGATCATGGACAGATCTTTTTTTCTTTTTATTCCAGAATTTTTATTCTATTTTTAACTACACCAGGTGATTCAAAATAGATTTTGTAATGGCAATTATCTCTTAAAACGATGATAGAAACATATTTCCAATTACAAAAAGTATACAAATCCAATATTGCTTTTAGATATTGCTTTTGTTTTACTAGGGGGCTGTATACATATTAAAATACGAAATTTAATTTTCTATATGGCCTCTTTTTCCTATAACTTACATTTAGAAATTTTTTAAACAGCGTCTAATGAAGGACATTAACCACTTACCAGTTTCCGTTGTCAAGCATGAATACATTTTTTTTTGCAAAATCAACTTTGAACCCATGGTTTTTCTTGCTTTTTTTATTACGCATGTGCAAGTTTTTAGCAAAACTACTGAACTATACAACATATTGTTATACAGTATATATATATATATATATATATATATATATATATATATATATATATATATATATATATATATATATATATATACAGGGTGTCCCTAAACTCATGGTACATACGCTAGGGGGTGATAGAACACATCAAGACGAGTAATACGAGTAATAGGAAATAGGAAACCAAGGGTCCCAAACGTATTCCGAAGGAGATAGGCGCCATCAAAGTTTAGGGTCCCAAATTGCAAATGATGATAAAAAAGGAAAAATGGGTCGATTTATTTGCGGTTTTCGCTAAAATCATTCTTTAAATTAGTATTTTCTTAAAAAAAAGTTTTAAAGAGAAAGTTATAAAAATTCCGGTAGAGGGCGCTCTAGACTTTGGAGTAACGAAAAACTATTTTTTACCGTTATTTTTTATATCTCATTAAATGCTTTCAAAAGCTTAGACGTAAACTTAAATTTTGAGCTCAAAATCTGAATTATTGGGAGTGATTACGTAGCGCAAACTGAACTGCGTTCAGGAGGTGAAATTTGAAACACCTCTTCCCCCCTCCCCCCCCACTCCTGAACACAGTTCAGTTATTCCCGATCTTGGTGTCGTAGACCAGGCATAAACAATATGATTTGTAATTTTCCAACTGGACGAAAAATGTCCGCGCCAGGGTTCGAACCTGGGATCTCTTGAAGCTGCCATGATCTACCAACTGAGCTATCGCGGTTGAATCTGGAGGGCATAATTCATCCAGTTCATGCCGGGATAGCTCGGTTGGTAGAGCATGGCAGCTTCAGCCAAGAGATCGCAGGTTCGAATCCTGGCCCGGACATTTTTCGTGCAGTTGGAAAATTACAATTCATATGATTTCTTTATCAATTTGAATAATTGAATTAAAATTAATCCAGGCAGAAACTACTACCCCCTACACGTAAAATAAACGATAGAGTAATGACAAAATTAAATAGAAAATTTAGTCATAACAGACATGAGCAATTTCTCCGCGCAAAATAAAAAGAAACAATTTGATGTATGCATGTAGTGCGCAATATGAATGAAGGTTGACACGTAGAAAATGGTACACGCATGATGTTCGTGAGGAATCACAAAAACTGCTCGAAAGAGTGCCCACCAGCAACGATGTGGGCCTCACGCCGCCGGCGGAGGGAGTTGCGAACATTAGTGAATACCCCGGGCATCTCCCGGATATCGCCTGCTACGACGGCAATCCTCGCAACCAGGTCCTCGTAGGAGTCGACGGTAAAAAATAGTTGTTCATTACTCCAAAGTCTAAAGCGCCCTCTATCGACATTTTTGAACTTTATCTTTAAAATTTGTTTTTAAAATAATTGTTTATTTAATTTTGTCATCCCTCTATCGTTTATTTTACGTGTAGGGGGTAATAGTTTCTGTCTGGTCTACGACACCAAGATCGGGAATAACTGAACTGTGTTCAGGGGGGGGGGGGATTCAAATTTCAACTCCTGAACACAGCTTAGTTTTCGCTACTTAACCACTCCCAACGATTCAGATTTTGAGCTCAAAATTTAAGTTTAAGTCTAAGCTTTTGAAAGCATTTAATCAGATACAAAAAATAACGGTAAAAAATAGTTGTTCGTTACTCCAAAGTCTAAAGCGCCCTCTATCGACATTTTTTAAACTTTTTCTTTAAAATTTATTTTTAGGAAAATACTGACATAAAGAATAGTTTTAACGAAAACCGCAAACGAATCGACCAATTTTTCCGTTTTTTATAATTATTTGAAATTTTGGACCATAAACTTTAATGGCGCCTATCTCCTTTGGAATACGTTTGGGACCCTTGGTTTCCTATTTACTATTACTCGTCTTGATGTGTTCTATCACCCCCTAGCGTATGTACCATGAGTTTAGGGACACCCTGTATACAGGGTGATTCATAAAAGATGGGCAGAACTTTAAGGGGTTATAGTACACTTAAAGACAAATAATATTAAATAGGAGACTAAGGGTCCCAGACGTATTCCCAAGGAGATAGGGGGCATTAAAGTTTAGGGTCCGAAATTTCAAATGATTATAAAACATGGAAAAATTGGTCGATTCGTTTGCGGTTTTTGCAAAAAATTTTCTTTATGCCAGTATTTTCTTGAAATAAAATTTTAAAGTTCAATTTCAAAAAATGCCGATAGGGGGCGCTTTAGACTTTGGAGTAACAAACAACTATTTTTTAACGTTATTTTTTGTATTTCTTTAAATGATTTCGAAAGCTTAGACTTAAACTTAAATTTTGATCTAAAAATCTGAGTCCTAACGAGTAGTTAAGTAGCGTAAACTGAAATTTGAAATTTGAAACCCTTCTCCCCCCAGAACAAAAATCAGTTATTCCCGATCTTTGTGTCGTAGATTAGGCTCTAACTACTGCCGCGTTTTGCTAAAATTATTCTTTATGTCAGTATTTTCTTGAAAATAAATTTTAAAGAAAATTTTCAAAAAATTCCGATAGAGGGCGCTTTAGACTTTGGAGTAACGAACAACTATTTTATACCGTTATTTTTTGTGTCTCATTAAATGCTTTCTAAAGCTTAGACTTAAACTTAAATTTTCAGCTCAAAATCTGAATCGCTGAGCGTGGTTCAGTAGCGAGGGGAGGGGGTTCAAATTTCAACTTCTGAACATAGTTCAGTTTGCACTACTTAACCATGCCCAACGATTCTGTGCTGTGATACGAGGCAAAAATACAACTTTCGTCAAGGACTGCATAGTCGGAATTCACTCATAAAGGCACTGGCACAGTTGGAAACGTCGCTCATGCAAACGTTAAAGCTCCATTCCTGACGCTAGTCACCGGGTGAAGAAGGAAACAGAAAGTATGCAAATGTCAAATGGGGAAGAAGAAGAACACGTATGCAAAATTTCGACACGATTCAGGCATAAAAACCACTGAACGGTGAGTCAAGTGTAAGTCGCTGTAGTAATGAATCGGAAGATGGTGCCCTTCACGAATAAGGAAAAGGCTGAGATGCATTTAATTTACGGAGCGGCAGATGGAAATGGTGCAGAGGCACAACGAATGTACGGAGAGCGATTTCCTAACAGGCGGTTGCCTAACCGCAAAACTTTCGAGCGCTTGCACAGACAGTTGTGTGAGACGGGATCATTTCTCGCTTCCCGGTCGAATGCAGGTCGAATGCAGGTCGTGCAAAAAAGGACGAATCAGTAGTTGTTGCAGAAGCCATTCTGGATGTAGTAGCGGCGCAGCCAAGTACAAGTACACGAACAGTGGCTAGCCAGGTGGATACCTCACAGTCCACGACTTAGAGGGTACTGAAGGATGAACATTTGCTCCCGTTTCATGTGCAACGAGTCCAGAAACTGTCTCCAGGGGATTATCCAAATCGTATTGAATTCGCCCGCTGGTTTCTGCAGCAGAACGCGCTAAATCCACATTTTGGACGAACTGTGCTTTTCACCGATGAATGTACCTTCACACGTGAAGGTACATTTAACACACACAATGCACATGTATGGGCGGATGTCAATCCACATGCTACGTATCCACATGCTCATCAGAGACGCTTTTCCATCAATGTTTGGGCAGGAATCCTCGGAGACCACCTAATCGGACCGTACCTTCTTCCTGAACGCCTCAACGGTAAAACATACCTCACATTTCTGCAACATGTGCTGCCAGACCTGTTAAACGTTGTTCCTCCACGCATCCGGCGGGTCATGTGGTTCCAGCACGATGGAGCGCCAGCCCATTACGTACGAGACGTCCGCAACTATCTGGACATCACATTTCCGAACAGATGGATTGGTCGAGGTGGTCCTGTTGCTTGGCCTGCTCGCTCGCCAGATCTTTCACCACTCGATTTCTTTTTTTGGGGACGATTGAAGGCTCTTATGTATGAGACACCCATTGAATCCCCCGAGGAACTGGTCGCCAGACTTTCCGCCGCTGTAGGGGAAGTGCTCGAAAAGCCTGATGTTTTCGCGAATGTTCGCCGTTCCATTCGTCGCCGTTGTTCTGCGTGCATAACCTCTGGTGGTCACAATTTTGAACATTTATTGTGATTACATGTTAATAAATATGCTTTGGTAACATAATCCTAATTTGTGTCTTTTTACCTCGTATCACAGCACACAATGTGTGGACATGGTAAACTGAACTGTGCTCAGGAGTAGAAATTTCAAACCCCTCTCCCCAGAAACTTAACCACGTCTAACGATTCAGATTTTGGGCTGAAAATTTAAGTCTAAGCTTTAGAAAGCATTTAATGAGACACAAAAAATAACGGTATAAAATAGTTGTTCGTTACTCCAAAGTCTAAAGCGCCCTCTATCGGATTTTTTTGAAAATTTTCTTTAAAATTTATTTTCAAGAAAATACTGACATAAAGAATAATTTTAGCAAAACGCGGCAGTAGTTAGAGCCTAATCTACGACACAAAGATCGGGAATAACTGATTTTTGTTCTGGGGGGAGAAGGGTTTCAAATTTCAAATTTCAGTTTACGCTACTTAACTACTCGTTAGGACTCAGATTTTTAGATCAAAATTTAAGTTTAAGTCTAAGCTTTCGAAATCATTTAAAGAAATACAAAAAATAACGTTAAAAAATAGTTGTTTGTTACTCCAAAGTCTAAAGCGCCCCCTATCGGCATTTTTTGAAATTGAACTTTAAAATTTTATTTCAAGAAAATACTGGCATAAAGAAAATTTTTTGCAAAAACCGCAAACGAATCGACCAATTTTTCCATGTTTTATAATCATTTGAAATTTCGGACCCTAAACTTTAATGCCCCCTATCTCCTTGGGAATACGTCTGGGACCCTTAGTCTCCTATTTAATATTATTTGTCTTTAAGTGTACTATAACCCCTTAAAGTTCTGCCCATCTTTTATGAATCACCCTGTATATATATACAAGTTCAGAAACATTCATAAAATTAACTAGTTAAAGACTTTTTCCTATAACTGCTAAAACATCCCATTGTTTTATTTTCAAAACTTACCGAGTTATGACGCCTAGAATTTTAGGAATTTTCTGTGTTTTCAGGTGCTAAAACGAAAAGGCGCATTTTACTACGACACTGAAAATTTATAAAATTCCACTTCTATGACTTTTTTTTTTGGGGGGGGGGGGGGTGGGGGGGGGCGTAGCATTTGCCACCTCATCCACCCTATACTTATACCACTGTACAATGAAACTGATGAATACACAATCGTCCATGCAGTGCCGTAGCGAAAGAAAATTTTTGGGGGGGCAAAAGGCAAGATTGGCCGACTCAAAAATGTTTCAAATCCGAGTAATGTAAAATAGTCAATCTGTCGCATTATTTCTTAATTAATAGTTTTTGCAATTAATTTTAACTGATTAATTATAATTGATAATTAAAAATAAAATATATGATTTTGTATTCCTAAAATGTTTCTTATAGATATAACTCAGTAATTATTTAAAAGATTTACCAAGAACTTTACTGGAGAAAAAGGAAGAAAATATGTATTGATAAGAGAAAATCGTACAGTTATATTTGTGGAAAACACATGTGTTTAGAATGATAGAGAGAAGTGAACCTGTATGTTATGCTGTCGCGAGGATAGTAACACACTCTTAGTCTTTTTTAGTTTGTATCGGTAAACATCTAACCAAAAGAGCCGAGTTTAAAAAAATTTCAGTAGAGGCACAGACGTTTCGGCGCCGACAGGACAAATCCGTCTCCTCCCTTTCTTAGTCCAGTAGAAATAGCGCAAAAAAGGGTATTGCCTTGCAAAAATTTGGGTAACTCTGATTTTTGGATTTGTTGCATTGGTTGACCCTCTAATAAAAAAAAAAAACAAGTTTTCGACCTTCTAGACCTTGTGCGTTTTTTACAATATCGAAAAAAGCAATATTTTTCGGCACTTTTTTCGATTTTTATTAAATAACTCGATTTCAGTGTGTTGTACAGAAAAAGCACTTTCACCATTTTGTAGAAGATAAAATTCTCTACAACATTCACTATTCATGTTTGTAAATTGTCCAAATAGGGGGTGAAATACGGAGCCAGGAAAATAGGGTAAAATTTGCAAAAAGTGCAAAAATCCACAAATGACGTTAGTTTTTGCTTAATAACCAACTTTTAATGCGTTTTAGAGACAAAAGTGTCATAATAAAGTTTGTAAAGCATGAAGTAGTCTATAAGTTTCATTTATTAGATCATTAAATATCTATAATACTCTAAAAATCAGAACACACGATTTATGGTTAAAACAGGAAAATACCGCCTGACAAGTCACTAATTTAAAAACGAGCTTTTATTTTTGATATTGATTAAACGATGCAATTAATTAATTATAGCATGTACAATAAAAGGTAACTGTTGAATAGCTGAGGGGGTGGGGGGGGGGAGCGAAGTTAACCAAAAAACCTAGTCGGTAGATATAAGCGCGGCAAAGAGATTGAGCCAAGAATTCAAAGTCGAAAGTAAAATTAATAGCTGGGAATAATGTAAAAGAATACTTGAAAGATAAATAAGACATAATTTAGAAATTTTAAAAGGAAAAAGGAGTATCTAAGGCAAAAACTAAGGGAGGTGGGAGCAAAAGGAGCAAGTGGCCCGGGTGCTAGAATTGAAAGAGAAGAGGGCACACAATGAAGATTTGGTTTGTTGTGTTTATATTAATTTGACCCACATATTTTTGTTAGTTCGTCAATGGTAAATGTATCTCAGGTTGCAAATGTTAGTCCAAATAGAAAGAATACCAAAAATTATACTTGATAAGACAGAAACCTGTATAAAGAGGAATTGTTTTCTGGTGTTTTGAATTCAATTTTAAATTTTAAAATAAAGAAAATATCAGAAACTTATCCTGAACATAATCAAAAAAGTATAAATGTGCAGAAAGAGCTTGTCGCTTGAAGATTCATACTTCTGCTGAGGTGTTAAGTTCAATGAGACCATGTTTTCACAGATGCCACAAGAAAAATTGTTGGGGAATGAAAAAAACAAAAAACTTTTCATTTCTATGCTTCGAAATGAATTTGAAAAAGCACAAATGATCACTAAGCAGGCCACTGAAGATGCAGATGTGCTAACAGAGAACACAGCTATATCCTTAGCCAGTGATTACGATGCTGTCATTGTCAATGGTGTAGACATTGACCTTCTTGTTCTTGTTGCTTCTCTAGTTCCAGACAATGTTTATTTCCGAAGGACCGGGAGAGGGAAACTGCCTGATGTTATCTACTCCAACAAGTGTTTCAAGTTTAAGGAAGCTGCACAAAATATTCTTTTAATTCATGCAGTAAGTGGTTGCGAGACCACTTCTGCGCTCTACAACCATGGGAAAATGAAATATTGCAGAATTCTTCAGAACCCATCCCTGAACCAAAAAGTTCAAATCTTTAAAGATTCAAATGGAGTGAGGCACAAACTTGTTGAAGCCACAGAAGCTGTACTTCTTGCCCTGTATGGAGGTGATCCCAGCCAAAACTTGAATGTATTGCGGTATGTCAGCTTCGCTAGAGCAGCTAACAATTTTAAATTAAATTTAGCGAGACTACCACCTACTCGAAATGCTACTGAATATCATGCATTCCGAACATACCTACAAGTTCAGACACGGCTGGGAAACGAAAAGGATCCTCTTGAATGGGGCAGGAAGAGGGGTGGTCATGGGCTCATTTTAGTAACTATGATGAACGAACCCGCCCCTCAAACTCTACTCGATTTCATATCTTGCCAATGCAAAAAAGATTGCAGTACGAAGTGAAGTTGTAGAAAATCCGACTTGAAGTGCTCAGTTATCTGTGTGAAATGCCACAACCAACTATGTGGTAACGGTCCTGATATTATACTGGACCTTGAGGACTTTGATGACCTAGAACAACCAATCGAGTCGAGTACAGAGACGGATGATGAAGTATCTGAGACAATGGCATCATTACCAGGGCCAAGCAGCAGAAAAAGGAAACATATATGACAAAGCGACTATATAATACTTACTATGTATTTGTTGATTAATTTATTGTGCATTCTATAATTAATTAACCACATCGTGTTTTCAATATCAAAAATAAAAGCTCGTTTTTTAAATTAATAACTTGTCAGGCGGTATTATTCTGTTTTCACCCAAAATCTTTTTGCTGTGATTTTTAAGGTCTATTACCAATATTTAATTATCTAATAAATGAAACTGTAGACTATCTCATGCTCTAAAAAGTTTATTATGACAGTTTTGTTTCTAAAATGCACTATAAGTGGGTTTATTGAGCAAAAACTAACGTCATTTGCGGATTTTTGCATTTTTTCCAAATTTAACCCTATTTTCCGGCTCCGCATTCCGTATCTCTCCTTCTATTTGGACAATTTACAAACATGAATAATGCATGTTGTAGATAATTTTATCCTCTACAAAATGGTGTACGTGCCTTTTCTGTAAAATGCACTGAAACCGAATTATTTCAGAAAAATCGAAAAAAGTGCCGAAAATTTTTGGTTTTCTGATATTGTGAAAAACGCACAAGGTCTAGAAGGACGAAAATTTGGTTTTTTTATTAGAGGGTCAACCTTTACAGCATACCCAAAAATCAGAGTTACCCGAATTTTTGCAAGGTAAAATGCTATTCTACTGGACTATTCTATAAGTTTCAGAAATATATTATTGTGAAAGTCGGAAGTTGTAGAATTCCGACAATGTATAGTTCAGAAAATTAGTGCAAAACTGGATTTGCAGGATTATCTGGAGATCATAACAAAAGACTTTTATCTACACCAGACCTGACACCTTTTCTGTATCTATCCCTAGTGATCTGGGCCTGGAAAGAATTTTGCTTTACATATCAAAGAAAATACGTGTGAAGATTTGTCTTATAAAGAAGATATTTTCTGTTGCTGATTAAATCTCTCTATATTAAAAAAAAGTAACCACCGCTGCCGCCGCTGTCAATTAAGATTTTGTGCCTTGAAGTCTTTCTGGACTAATATCTAGAAAACTATTGCATGTAAAATTTTAAAAATTGGTAGTTTTATAAAGAAATGTTCGATAAACACGCTGAAGCAAACAGTTTTTAAATCGAAGAATTATTTTAAGAGATATTTAAAATCAAAGTTCGTCAAAACAGTTTTTTGAAAAAAGTTTTATAGGAACGAAAACTATCCGCAGGAATTTAACCATAATTTGTAAGGATATAGTTGACAAGTTTGCGGAGTGCAGACTGCAATCACTTTTTTAATTTGAGTAATTTTTTCAGGTTATATTTCAATTTTTTATTCAAAATTTTCATTATTTTAACGAAGATTTATTTCATATTTCATAAATTCCATTATTTGAACCGTTGCCAATTTTTTATTCAAAATTTTCATTATTTTGACGAAGATTTATTTCATATTTCATAAATTCCATTATTTGAACCGTTGCCAATTTGTAAAATAGCGCACGTAATAAGATTCCCTTTCAATTAAGAAATGTATTTACACGAGACTATTAAAAACAGAAATAAAACTTTAAAATAATATTTAAATGATCACGTGTTAAAAGCAATAAATGTAGAAAATGACGTAATAAAAATATACTTGCGCGTGAATATTACAAAGAGAAATACGAGTAACTAGGGAAATTCACGTCACATTTAAAATGATAAAAAAAAAACAATATTTCCAAACAATTTCAATTAATTATTACATTTTCATGAGAGATCAATTTATTTCGACATATCTTTTACCCATTATTGCAAATTTTAAAACAGCGTAAATAATAATATTTCCTTTCCAATGTCAAAATTCTTCTATTTGTTTATTTGGTGTTACAATTTAAAGATAGTTTTTTTTTTTTTTTTTTTTTTAATGAAAATTGATTGACGGGGTAATGGAGAAGTATCAAAAGACAAATAAGCGTTGAATTAAAAATTCCCCGATGAAAAAACTAACTCGTGTAACGCATCTGATGTCAACTGAAAGTGACGCGACGCCACGATTATGCACGTTTGGCGCTAAATCATATATTTTGGTGACAGTTACAGTTGTAATCTGTTTCAACAGCAGTTGATTCGACCTTAAAATCCCTCAGTCAAAGGAAAATGAATGGAAACCCTGTTACAGCAGATCGCCACTGGTTGTTTAATTATAATACAATCTTCCGTAATCGTTTTAGAGATGATCAAATCAGAGTGTTTTTAAATCATGCGGTGTCAGAACGGGGGTTGGCGAGCGCAGCTCGTAGGGGGCAGAGCCCCCTAGTATTTTAAAAAAAAAGTAAGAAGTTTTTTAGGTATTAAATGTTAAATGCACGAATATTTTTTTAATTTATAATTTATTCATTTTCTTTTTTTAAATAGTTTTAAAAATTCTTCGTTTTTATTTTCCAAACGTTCCTAAAACAGTTCCAAAGGGCGTAAACATCATATCGTTGCTAGAACCTACTATGTATCAAGTATAAAATTTCTTGAATTTTCTTAAGCGACTTTCGCATTCGGTCGACCTAGTTTATATATTGATAGTTTCTAGCTATATAAGTTGCGAGTGTTGCAGTGCGAGTGTTGGACAAATTTATGATATTTTCAAATCAATAGATCATATTCATTTTTTCCCCTATTGGCCTCTGTATCTACGGCCGACTTAGCTTTTCCATGTGCGGGTAAGGTATAGTATATGTCCAACATTTCCGGCTCTGCAGACAAGATTTATACATGATAATTTTTTTCAGTGGGTAGGCCGACTAGCTATTTATGTGATTCAAAAATGTGAAAACGTGACTTTCATACCGGCTGAACAGATAGATCTATTGAAACCATTACTTTTTTTATTCATAACATATCTATTGATAGACCGACTACCTTTTGCCATATGATTGTAAGGTTGCAGTGAAATGCATTCTGAAGACTTAAAGTCCTACCAACCAGAATTTTTCCGAATTGTTTTTTTTAATCGGCCTACTGACATACTACAGAGACACTAATTAAATCTGCTGATAAGCCGACTGAATCCTTTTACCAAACATTGGGGGGGCAGCTGCCCCCCCTGCCCCCCCGCTCGCTACGCCCCTGCGTCCATGTCATATTCGGTCGAGTATGATTTAAATTATACAAGTGGCAGTTTTTAAACATGCCTTACTTGCAACTGAATTATAATGTCATCATATCATGAAAATGTCTTCATCATATCTATCTATCTATCTATCTATCTATCTATCTATCTATCTATCTATCTATCTATAATATAAAGGCCAAACGTGTCCGTGCGTAACGCATACGTCATTTTGCGAATGGCAACAGCTGACGATGAAATTTCGGTTTTGTGATTTTTGCTATTGCAATTTTTTTAATTTCTAAACATAGCACATTTTCAATTTTTACACCGTTATAGAGGAAAAAAAATTTACTTTCAAATGCCATTTGTTTGAAAACTATATCTTCATTGCCTGATATATTATGGCTTATAAAATAATTTTTAAGCATGAATTTTGAAACGCCCAATAAACAAATGGAAGAATGCTGCCATTATAAATTTTTAAATAGTTACAGGTAGTAAAATTAATGAATTTTGAAATAAAAACGTCACAAGAATAGGGTGCC
The DNA here is from genome assembly GCA_963931845.1 of Maratus michaelseni. Taxonomy (NCBI): domain Eukaryota; kingdom Metazoa; phylum Arthropoda; class Arachnida; order Araneae; family Salticidae; genus Maratus; species Maratus michaelseni. The sequence continues at coordinate 109,844,425 of OZ007591.1, read as the reverse complement.
TTTATATGAGAGTAGCGTTATACCGGATACAAAATTTTATTAGTTCAGACGATTTTGGAGAAAATGAAGCTTTGTAATAATTTAAAAATTTAAAAGAAAATTATTTGTTTACATCATAAACAAACATCGGATATTTTAACAGATAATATAAACAGAAGATATTGTTTTAGATATTGCATTTTTATGAATAAAATATAACAAAATTATTTCAGAAATTTAATAAAAATGCATATAAAAAGTTAATATGAGCAGTAAGAAACGTTTTAATTCATATTTCATCAGTATTACAAATAATGTTAACGGTCATTGCGAAGTTGGAAAAAACGAATATACATGAAATTCGTTAATATCGCGATCACTATATCGATGGCATAAGATGATGAATAATAAATTAACAAAGAAGCATCACTGGATGCAGCGAACTCCCTGTATTAATAATACCAAAAAAAAATAATAAACAAAACTCGTGAAATTCGTTAATGTCGCGATCACTATATCGCATGTATGAACGCTTAGTACAAAAAAAAAAAAAAAAAAAAAAAAAAAACTGGATGGATACCGCATGTATGAGCGCTTCACGCACAAGAAAAGCAAAGAAAGCAGTAAAAAAAATCACTAAATGCAGCAACTTTGACAAATAAAAATATGAAAAATCTATTAGATTTAGGGAAAAAAATGGTTTTCGCCTGCGTTCTGTAACCCGGGAAGCCCGGGTTCGATTCCCTAGTTATTTCTAAATATGAAATAAATTTTAGCCCCTTGGGGACGAGCGACACGTATACGTGTCGCATAAGATGCTCAGAATCCTCGATTATTCTCACCAGTTACTTTTACTTACCCATCTTACGTAGTATAGGGTAAATCTTGTAATCGTTTTGAAAATCGAAAAAAAAAATTTTGACGGATTTACACGTTTCAGACACTGGAGATTCCGAACATATTTTTAGAAAAAAAAAAATTTGCCGTCCGTCTGTGTGTCTGTAAACGCTCTGTCTCCCGAAAAAATTGAGATAGAGACTTGCAATTTGGTATGTACTTAGTATGTAATAATGGGAAGAAGCCTATTTAATTTCAATAACCTCGATTAACCAGAACTATTTTTTTCGGACTCTCGAAATATTCGTTCTGATAAAAGGTATATGAAAATTTTCGAAATTGTTTATTTTAAGAAATGAATATAAAAGACAATAAAAAAACATAAATTTTGCATAAAGCATGAAGTTGATCGGATAATTAGTTGCCGAGATATTTGAAATCCTATTTTCCACACTCTTCGATTTTTCATGACCCTGTATTTCATCCAAATTTCACTTCAAAGATATATTTTAATTGGAAATTTGACGCTTAATCCGATGCAATAAGCCGCTAGTTAATAGGATTATTATTTTTGGAGTTATAAGGATGTTTCTTTCAAGCAATTCAGTAATCGAGCCTTTAAAGTTTATGACGTCATCAAGCCACGATTTTATTTGAATTGCAATGCATTTTATAAGTAGTTTACACATTTTTATTTTAATATTTTACATTATGCATATCCACGATGGGTAAGTATTACGGTGGCCTCCAACGACTAGTTTATTGTAAACTTTGCCTTATTTAATGATAGCATTTCTGCGATTCAATTAAGCGAAAATTTCTGTTTTGTAAAACCGGTGGTGAGAAAGATTAAAAATTCTGTAAAGGACGCTCGTCGCGAAAGGGTTAATGATGTCATGTCTCATTAGGAATATTATGCCTATTTTAAAGGTAAAATGTATTTTAATGACGTCATTTTATAGTTATTACATCCTCTTAAATAAAGAAAAATATAAGTCCTTTACGTTAAAAACCATTTACAAAAAAGACATTTACGTTAAAGTTAAACAGATTTAAGTAAAATGCAACCTGAAATTCTTTGAATTTGAAGATTTTCCGTGTTTTAAAATGGGTTTTCCCCGTAATGCTTTTCTCAAAACACGACACAGTAATTCAGAACACATTTTGTAATCGCTATTATACAAGCGAAACTCTATATCTTTTCAAATATTTCCCCCTTAATATTTGGTTTGTTGGGGGGGGGATTGTTTCAGTGGCCTATTTACTGTTAAGCTTCATAACGGAATATTACAAAATATAATTCACAACTAAAATTAACAAGAAAGAAAAACCACGCGTCAAGCATAGATTATGAAACACTTTCCAACACTTCCAGATATTGCAACGGAACTTCACCATTTAAAAAGATGAAACCAAATTTCAACAATTACCGTCTATAGCCCGAAATGTACTCGAATTATTTTATGCATCCCTAAGGATCTGTAGATCTGTGTATGTACTACATAGTGTGCTAAAATTCAGCTTAGATACAAAACGCATAACACAGTAAAAAAAAAAAAAGAAAGAAAAAAAGAAAAAAAAAAAAAAAAGAAATTTCTACCAATAGACGGAAACACATTCGAATAATTTTGTACAGCTCTGTATATTATCTACATATTTTTGTGTACTCCTCATAGTAAACTTAAATTTAATTCAGAAGAAAAACGCACAACACAACTGAAGACATACTTTCAGAAATTACCATCCATAGACAGCATTATATAGATTCTTTGCATAGGTATGTATTGCATATGACTTTATTTATATTCTACTAAAATCTCTTACTATATACTAAATTTAGTTTATCTGAAAAATGCATAACTCAATAAAAAAACACCGTTAAACGATTCTTGATCATACAGAGTAATGCTTGCAAATTATTTTGTGTAGTACTGTATATGAGCTATAGAAATTATACGCGCCACGTAGTATGCAAAAATTTAGTTAAACAGAAAAACGCATACCACATCTGAATACGCACCTCCAGCTTTTATCGCTCATAGACAGTACTATAACCGAAATTTTTATGTGTCCCTGTAAATGAACGATAACAGTTATGCACGTCATATTCTACATCTACAGTAAGCATGTTGTAGTGCACCTCAATATTGTATACAATTTTCATTATGTTTGAAATGGTGTAAAATTATTAAAATACGCTGCAAACAATTTTCCCCGTGTACCATTATGTAATCGAATTCTTTTGAGTGACCCTATAACTAAATTATAGATGCTTTTCACACCATATTCTACAGAAAGTATGTGTTAGTGCACTTCATAAATGCATATCAATTCTATTATATTAAAAAAAAGTGTAACATCATTCAAATACACTGCAAACGATTTTTTTCCATCGACCATAATGTAACGGGATTCTTTTGAGTGTCCCTGTAAACGAACTACAAATGCTACATTACACTCCATTTTCAATAGCAAACATGCCATAGTAAACGTCAATAACATATATGATTTACATGGCAATCCTAGTACATTTGCAAGAATTAGAGCTCAATCAAACGTAGACGGCAAACAGACAAACGAAGTCAAACTGTTGTAAAGTATTGTCAACTTCGGTTTGTCTGTCGGTTGAAATTAGCTCTAACCTTTAGAAAAGTATTTTAAAATCTAAGAAATGTTAATTAATTGATCTATTCTACCTTTAAAATTGGAAATGATATTTGTAACTGTTAACAAATTTTGTGAATTGCAACATAAAATTTCATGTCGTTAGTTGCCGAAACGTCAGTTGAGGCTCACTGACGCGAAAAGTTTTTGGTTTCCGTCTGTTTGTTTGTCTGTCTGTTACGCGATAACTGCCGTAAAAAGCACCTGATTAGGTTGATTTTTGGTGAGTAGGTTGGTGAGGTAGCCGGAATTAGCTGTATAGTTTTTAGTTATTAGTTAGATTTCGTTCGTTCGTTCGAATAATATAGAACATTTCGTTTTAGGTCATAATGCTTTCCTATGGGAATGCAGACGATTTTCAAATTTCATTTGTAACTGAAATGAAAATCATATATTTGAATAATGGATTTAAACGTAAAATTACTGCTGAATTTTTTTATACGGGGGGTTTTAAATATATTCAATAGCTTTGAAAATTTGCCGATACATTTATTAAAATTTAGAAATTAATTGTTTAAATTATTGGAACATTTTTTGTATCTGTTCGGGAAATATAAAACAATTTATTTTCATATTTTTTACAAATTTTAAAATGAATTTCTTTTTACTTTGTTCTTTAATTTATTAGTTGCTTAGCAACCCTATTTCAAACAATATCACAATAATAAAATTCAAATAACTCTCATTTGCTGCAATATTTTATTAGCAAAAGAAATTATTTTCGGGAGATTTTAATATTCTACTGACATAAATGAGAATTTATTTTGATACAAGTTTATTTTTTTATCTAAAAAGTTACTTGAATAAGAAGTTCATAAGAATTTCAGAATATCATTGCGTAAACCGTGTTTAATTTAACGCTTCTAATTTCTGAAACCTCCGAAGTATGGTATATGCCTATAAATTATAGGTGCAGATTCCCAACATTTGGAAGGAGTCACTGGCTCCTAAACCCAAAAAATCCAGTGGCCACAATTGTAAAACAAATGCATAAAAACAATAGTGTTTATATAGGGTAAAAAACTAGAAAAAAAAATAATTCATTCAAAGTGTAAAGTAATTTATTTAGTATAAACACGTGTACAACAAAATTTGAATATTAATTAAATCTTAAAAGTCATGTACAGTCAGAAGATAAAGTTGGGCAAGATACGGTTTAAAAAAAATATGTAGATAAGCTAAGCAATCATGATAGCGGGGAATATCAGAAAAACAATATTTATTATTTTGATTTTGCCAGACAAAAGTACATATGAAAGAAAATCTGAATTTGTGAGAATATTTTGCACTATAAAAATAAAAACACACTTCAAACATTTGTTTATATATATATATATATATATATATATATATATATATATATATATATATATATATATATATATATATATATTTAAATCACAATCTATGTAAAATAAAATTATCAGATTCAAACTGTTACGAATAACATTGCTATTCGAATATATTTAATAGTTTACTGTGTTAAACAGATCATTCTGAAATGTTATTAAAATATAACAATAATATGTGTGTTTTGGTCTTAATCTTTAAAAAAAATATCAACATTTCACGATGGGGACTGGGAATACCAAAAATTTATTACTTTTAAATCACATGGCGACTTAAACACCGAAAGTTAGTGGCCACAGCAAAAAATTTAGTCGCCACGTGGCGACTGGCGGCTGTGAATCTGCACCTATACTATAAATATGTAATGTAGTATAGAAAAAATAAATTTTGGATTCTAAGATGCTAAATAATATGAAAAGTGAGATTTAAAAACAATGACATTTAGAGCGGACGTTGAGGCTCCTGATCATATTGATCCTGATTCTTGCGATAATTCTTTTTTGAGGTATCCCTTGGGGTTTTTTTACATAGTCATTTAGACAGATTTCCTGAAAACTTGGGGGATTACACTGAAGAGCAGTGTGAACGGTTCCACCATGATATCAGAGTAATGCAGCAAAGGTACCAAGGACTTTGGGATCGCCACATGATGGCTGACTACTGTTGGAACTTACAAAAAGAATGTCCCGAAAAGATATTCTAGAAAATCATGCAGGAAACGGTTTTAATAGTTATGTTAGATCTATATTTCTGTTTTGCAATATCTATCTCACTCAAAATACAATGTTACAAAATGTGTAAAATTAAAAAAAAAAAAAAAAAAAAAAAAAAAACTTTACACTTTTAATATTATTTTTTTGTACTTGTGCTGTTTTCGCATGGTTGGCCTTTTTTTAAAAAAAACGAGAGCCAATCCAGAAAATTTGCTATTACTCGTATTCAGCAGACCAAAATTACTCTAAATCCGTTGTTCAACCCTGTGCCCCAAAATCACTATATTAATTAATTGATTTAATTAATTAGAAACTATTAATTGATTAAAGCGTATATTTAAAAAATATATTACACTCTTTATTTTATTTTATTTTTTTATATTTACTACTCTAAAGTGTTTAAAATATTTCGTTGTTGCAACTTTGTAGCCACTTTTTCGAACATGGGCATGGGCAGCAATTGCTGAAAATGGATTTTTACTGAGTTATGTATTTTTTAAATTGCTTATTTAGATAATCTCATGTTATCGTATCAAAAAATTAAATTTCTTAATAATATTCTGTTAGTGTTGGAAAGTATTTCATAATCTATGCCGGGTGCACGATTGTTCGAGCTTGTTTTCTAATACCTGTTGCAATAATTCTGGGTTATAGAAGGGCTATTGTCCTCAAAGCATGTATCGAGGACAATAACATGTCTTGACAATACTTTTCATCCAGAAGGAATCAATCACCGGAGAAAGAATTGATAAATTTAAGAAGGAAAGGGATTTTTTTTCTCTTTTTGAAGTACTCTAAATCTAAAATATCATCAAACATTTCTAACATACAAAAAACCTTGTGTCATACTGGAATGCTCGGTCTAATTGCGGTCGTTCCCAGCGACAAGATCGCTATGTCTTCCTAATGCAGGGCCGTGCGAAGAGGGGGCCCTTCGCCCCGGACGCGGAAATTGAGGGGGCGACAAATTTATACTACCAACCACGGTTTAATTTATTTATTTATTCATTTTTTGGTCATCGATCATTTTCTGTGGAATTTCTTTTTCTCTTTTCATCATTCTTTTTTTTCTGTCTCCAAATATCATGATCTCTTCAACAAATAAGTGCAATTTCCTCTTACGCTATTTAGTTGTTTGCAATTTCTGAATTAAAATTAAACCTTTTAAAGTTCCAACATAAACACGAAATGTTTATTCAATAGAATTTATTTCTGTTTCTGTACTTTATCAGTTTTATGTTACCTGTCACAAAAAGAAGGGGGGGGGGGCGCCAAATTGAAACTTTGCGCCGGGCGCAGTTTTCTCTTCGCACGGTCCTGTCCTAATGTATTTGAATTCTTAAAGAAAGTCTTCGAGAGAACATTTATGAAATATCAGATATCCAAAATACTTGAAGCCGAAAAACTCCCATACCCCTCTTTAAGCAATCTACGGTCTAATTGTATAAATATGCGCTATGGTTTTTATATTTTTTAAATTAAAAAATTAAAATACTTTTATTAAAATGTATATAAATAAATAAATAAAAATAAAAAATTAAGAAATAATAAATTTAATAGAATATAATTTTAAGAAAGAAGCGAAAGCGCCCAGGAGGAAAATTTTAGTGCATTCCTCCCTCCACCGCCATTTACCAAGAGTTAAAGCAATATTTTTATCTGAAAAATAAATCTGAATTCATGAAAATACTCTTGAAAAGAATATCTTTTCTCTTTAAAATCAGATAGATACTGCCATCTATTGAGTGAATAAACAATAGAAATCAGTTATTATAAAATCGTTAGATTTTTTTTAATGATATTACTAGCAATTTAGAGCATTTTTTTTTCTGAATATCTACCATTATTTCTGAATAGTAATCTCCCACTATATGTAATGACAGACATTCTCTAATTAAATAATACGAAGATTAATATTCAAGAATAGTGGTAGATATTTTGAATTAAAAAAACACGCTAAATTGCCAACACTAATTTCTAGAGATAATAATGAAAATTTGAATTGTGCTCTACACTCTCTTTACACTATATAGAGGGCCACAGACAGCGGGGTAGAGCGGATACAAATTATCAGTCTCGGGCTGTTTTAAAAAGGCAGTTTCGGTCGTGTGTGTGTGTGTGTGTGTGTGTGTGTGTGTGTGTGTGTGTTTGTGTGTGTTTTATATATAAAAACGTACAAAATTAAATGTGGGGCTTTTTTTTACATAAAAGTTTTACCTAAAATAACTAACAAATAAAAAAAATATATTATTTCAGACATTGTATCGTATAAGTAGGGGATGTTAATATCATTACACAGCGCTAAGAAAAATAATTAAAATAAAAAATTCCATTTACTAATGAATCAACAGCAACCATACCAGGGTCCATACCAGGGACTCCTAGTTTAAAAGAGCAGTAGCTAAAAGTTGGTACACGACCGCATTGCATTTGAAGACGGATTTCCCCCCTTATATAACGCTAATAAAGTGCTGTTTAATTTTGAAGCAAACATGTATTACTTGTACTCCTTTATGTTTATTGCAGATTTTTCTCGTGATTCTCATCAGTTCAGTAAAAATCCACTTATCCGATCATCAGTCATCCGGACCAATATCAGGAGAGAGAAATTCATTTTCAATAATACCAATTAAAAAATTCAATAATAATATAAATAAGTAATAAATAAATTAATAAATATTTACTACTTTATAATTATTATTTATTTACTACCATATATTTACTACTTTATGCTGCTTTTCATTTAAAGAATGAAGTTGCCAATTTCTGAAAGACTCAAGTGCTTCGGATTTTCTTAGAATATAAGAATAGGGTATTACGGCATCTCTGAAGTTGGTGAAATGGAGTTAGCATTTCAATAAGTTTATTTATATTGAAATGCGAACTCCCCAACTTCAGAGATTCTGTAATCGTCTATTCTTATATTCTAAGAAAATCTGAAGCATTGAGTCTTTCAAACATTACAACTTCACTTTTACATGAAAAGTAGTATAAAGTTGTAAGAAAAATGGCAAGATATTTTTTATTATCTGGTATCGTTTTTAAATTGTTTGTAGTAAAAGGGACCTTACTTTCAACATACATTAGACCAGTGGCATAGCAATTCGAAAATTATGCAAGGGGTTCAAGTTGCCATTTTCAAATAAATTGAGCAATTAGGATCATCAATAAGTAATAAAATACGTATGATAATAAATAACCTTCAAATTTATTATTAATATCATTATTACGAAAACAATGTTTTAATTATTTTGGATAGAAGAATTAAGATACTAAACTCTAAAGAATTAAGGTTATAAATTAATAAGACAACAGGTAAAGGGTTGAGGTTGAGGGAGACAAAGTCGCCCTTATCTATACTAATATTATAAAGCAGTAAAGATTGTTTGTTTGTTTGTTTGTAGGAGGTAATCTCTGGAACTACCGAACCGATTTCAAAAGTGATGGTGGCAAATTGATGGTGACAACCCCTGCTCCAACATAGGCTATATTTAATGTCGGTGCCACTAACCCCAGGGGGTGCAGGAGCAAAAAACGTTCTAAAATTGCGATTTTTTTTTTATACTGAAGGAGCTAGAAATTTGAAATTTGGCATTGTAGTTACTTATAACATGTAAATGCTCTATAAGAACAAGATTAAAAAAAATTCGAAATTTAAAAGGGTGAAATGAGCGAAAAGCGTTCTAAAAACATTCTAAATTACAATTTCTATGGAATCTCTGGAATTACCGAACCGATTTCAAAAGTGATGGTGGCAAATTGATGGTGACAACCCCTGCTCCAACATAGGCTATATTTTATGTCGGTGCCAGTAACCCCAGAGTGGTGCAGGATGGAAAAACATTCTAAAATTGCGATTCTTTTTTATACTGAAGGAGCTAGAAATTTGAAATTTGGCATTGTAGTTACTTATAAGATGTAAATGCTCTCTAAGAACAAAATAAAAAAAATTCGATTCATTAACCCCAGGGGGATTTCAGGGGGCTGTAAAAGCGAAAAACGTTTTAAAATTGCGATTTTGTTTATACTGAAGGAGTTAGAAATTAGAAATTTGGCATTGCAGTTACTTATAACATGTAAATGCTCTCTAAAATTAAATTTTTTAAAAATCGAAATTTAAAAGGGTGAAATGAGCGAAAAGCGTTCTAAAATCATTCTAAATTACAATTTCTATGGAATCTCTGGAACTACGGAACCGATTTCAAAAGTGATGGTGGCAAATTGGTGGTGACAATCCCTGCTCCAACAGCCTCTTTAATAAAAAGTTATGCGTTGCTGACGACTGTGTTTTTCGCTAATTGTTGCAACAGATTAATCTCGGAAAATGAAACATTTGAAGTTACTGAAAAAAAATAATAGCTCGAAAAGGATTTGTCAGAAAATTGTTAGACAAACTGCGTTTGAAAGGTAAAAAGTTGTATTTTTCTTGATATGAATTTCAAATCTAATGATTATGCCGTTTTTCAAATATTGAATTTCAAAAATTACCAAATTTCCCAATGGAGTACCATAGCGAAACCTTCACGCGTAAAAAGATAATGATAAGGGCGACGTGTCCTGACGTGTATATTGGTTATAGCTGTTAAAATATAAAAGTAAATTATCAAATGTTAAAATTTTGTTTGATTAAAGGTTCGTTAAAAGAAATTGACCAGCGTAGCGGGCGTAGCTTGCTGGTATAATATAAAGTTTTCACAGACAATAAAACAGTCTTAGAATATCAGTGCATACGCAATCGGTTTTCCAAGAGTTAAATCTTCAACAGCTACTAGAAATATTCCTTGGAGTAATAATTACTAATATTAAAGAAATGCAAATGCTATTTGAGAGTTTCAAAATATTAAATACAATTTATTCGAAATAAAATGCGGCTTGCAAAAGTGACGTTGAAGTCTTTGATTTGCAGATTTACTAGTTAGAAATGTAATCAATATTTATAGTATTTCTTTATGTATACAGAATTTTTTTTTCTCGGAGATAAATTATCGAACATTGAAACAGAAAATAAGAACTTTGGAACAGCTCAAGGGGGCTTTAGAAACAAGTGGGTAAGTGTGATCGAAGATCGCTCAAATGGTTTCGTTTGATATTCCTTTCAAAACACTTTATCCTTTCTTTAATAAATCCAAATAAATTTCATTTAGCACCAAAAAAAAAACTCATGTTCTTTTGTTTTTTATAAAGTAAAAATTTACCGGTCTATTTTTTCGTTTTTTCGAGTATCCAAACCAGCCCGATAGCGGGCGAAGCCGGCTATTATATTCTGTCATAATAATATCTGTCACGCGGACTAAATGCGATATAAAAAACATAATTTCAAAATTAAACATGTTGCACCTTTAAAATGTTAAAATATGCGAACATTTCCATAATCCGATTTTTATCATGATTCAATATATTTCTCAAACTCATATATTTACTATTCTCTATTACTCATATTGATACTATTAGCTTTGTATTATTCTCAAACATCTGAAAAATTCGCTAAACTTCCAATATGACGTCAGATTTTCTTTTTAATTCTCTAATGACGTGATATTAATCTGCTTTGTGTAAATACACATACTCATACTCCTTGTATCATTGAGAAATCTTTGAAAATTTCCGCTTTATTACCACTATGGCGTCAATCATTTTTATTTCATATTATTTATTTTTTTCAATTGGTGAAACTTTTTATTTCATTTTCATTTTTCACGTGGAAATCGTCTGATAGAAAATTAATTATTGTAGAAAGAATTTCATCGTGGATTTTTAATTTTTGGCATCTGCTATAACGAAAAATGTTTAAATTTAATAGGAAAAGGCTGTTAGAATTTTGGTTTTTTTTATCTCTATTTATTAAAATAATACCAATTTTTCAAATTTTAATATTTTGAGCTCTTTATAGCTGGTATTCAGCTATATACACAAATTTTCAATTCTGTAAGTTACAAAGTTTCTGAGAATATCTCTGTGACAGACAGATAACGGAGCGGGAGTAATAGGGTTTCGTGAGATGAACGAAATCCTAAAAATGTTTTTGTTTGCTTAGGGAGGGATTGAGCCCCCTGAGTCCCTTCCTTTCTTTCGCCCCTGCATTAGGTCTACATTTTTATTAAACAATAGCTATTTTAGAGAAATTCTTATTCCACAACATAAACTTTTTTATAGGATTGCTACAATTGTTTCTACGCATCTGGATTGCATTCGTAGAACACATTAGCCCGGATAACTGTAGTTTCACTGTACCTTGGGTAAATGACAATAATGTGAAATGAAATCTCCATTCCGCAACGACTTGAGTAACCTGGAAGAAGCGGTTTGAGACAGAAAGAATCTCACTTTTTTCATGTCTTTTTAAACCGTAAGTGATTAGCCTTGATTCCTCGTCAGATGTTGATCACGTGATTCTGTCTCTTTAAATATTGTCAACCGAAACTGGACACGAACGCTCAAGGTATCTTAATAAGACTCAAAGATAATCCATCACGATATTAAATGTCATTCGTCTGCACCGAAAGACAGGAGAAGGATGGATAAGCATTGATTTTTTTGGTCCCTCAATAAGATATATATTTTTTTAAGTTGTTTTGATTGTTTGAATATAATTGATTTTTGTTTCAAGATTGTTTAAATGTGTTATACAAGATCATAAACATGGGTTCATTTAGCAAGTTTCAATGTATTTCAAATCAGTTTGATTTTTTTTTCTTTTGAAGCGCTCATACACCATCGTAACTTTATATATATATATATATATATATGTATACAGTGGAACTTCCCTTTAACGAAGTTCCTATTTAACTAAGTTTTCTACTTAACGAAATTTTCTGCAGAACCTTGACTTTGAACACCGTTAACATGTAAATTAATATCTATCGTACGAAAAACATGTTCTATATAATGAAATTCATTCCACTCTCGTGTGTGTACGGCATTCAAACAGAGAGGTTGCTGTTGCGATTATCGTATGAATTTATTTCAGTGGACTGTATGAAAATGAACACATTTGAAGCATTTAATCAAAACACCACACATTTAATCCCAAAAAGTTGGAAGTTGACATCGGAAATAAAATATATATCAGTGGAACTGTGCGAGAGCTTTGCACTTCAGTCTAACATATTTTTTTAGCAATATCTAACATTTTTTAGATGCAGGTTTAAACTTTTAAAGAAAAATTAAGCATAACAACATCTACAAACAACATTAGTCAAGCCAGAATATCCTCTCATTTATTCCATCAAAGTTACAGTAAAAAATTATCGAAGACACCCAGAAGCCGGTTCAAAAACCTTTCGAATAATATCTCATTCATCGTTCTGCGTTTCGTAAATGCATAGGAAAAGGAATGTTGACAGCAGAAATAATATATATGATTTTTAATTTAAGTGAAATTTGAAACGAAGTCTTTTTAGAAAAATTTAGTATATAATGTCGGATGTGGATAAAAAATCTTATCCAATGATACGTGATTCATCGTTGTACACTACATATTAGTCAAATTCAGTGTGCAATGTCAGATGCAGGCAAATAATCCTATCTAATGGTACTTCATTCATCGTTGTACGCTACAGATTAGTTGAGAAAAAGGGATGTTGACAACAGAAATAATATATACCAGTGGACCCATGCGAGGATTTCGCACTACTGTCTAATAGTTTTTAGATGAAGTTTTAAATTTCTAAAGAAAAGTTAAGGACTAAAAATATCTACAAACAACATTACTCAAGCCAGTACATCATCTCATTTATTCCATCAAAGTTACAGTAAAAACTGATAGAAGACAGCAAAAGGCAGGGGCGAGAAAAAAAAATAACAATTGTATTTTAACTTCATTAGACATCCGCTTCTTGAAAGCATGAAACAAAGAAAAATAAATTTAATGCATTTAAAATATAATTTAATCTAATATAACCAAACATACCTTTTATTCTACACGTGAAATACCACCGCTTTGATCGATAGTGTCTTTTTCTTCAAAACATTTCAATTTCGCTTTTTAATCATAAATATAAAATAAACCCGTGCGAAGAAATCATACTTTATCTTTTTTGTACTATTTACTTTTTTTATAATCATTGTTGAGCATCATATAATGGGGTATTTTATTTTTCTGGCAACACTAATTTGAGGAAAACCTAACATTTCATTTATGAAAACAATGCCGATTTAATTTTTAATTAACAGCAATTTTTAATATAAAAATGTTTTAACGAAATGTGAGTGTACTATGTACGAAGCCGCTTCAAAAACCTTTCAAATGATACCTCATTCGTTGTTGTGCGTGTCGCAAATTCATAGAAAAAGGGTGTTGAAAACAGAAATAATATATATATGCTGATACATGTATAACGGCAATAATGTTATGAATATTTCAAATCGAAAAAATAAAAAATCAAATTGATGTATTTAAAATACATTAAAATTTACTAAATAAACCCATGTTTATAATCTTCTAAACGTATTTAAACAATATTCAATGAAAAATCGATTAAAAAAGCAGTAAATAAGTAACTTAAATTATATTGAAACAATCAAGACATCTTAAAAATAAAAATAAAAATATGTTTGATCCTTTCAGGGGAGGTGCTGAATTTGAATGCAGTATCTACCCACCCACTCCTTAAAACCAAAATTTAACTTTTTTTTTTTTTTTTAGAAACAATAAGACATATTTTGAAAATAAATGGTTTAAAAAAAAGGATATATTTTCAGTGTGCTGAATAAACTTAAATAAGGAATTTTTTTTATAGTTTGATGAGTTACATTTTCATTAATGCTAATAAAGCTAAAGAATATGTCATTTCAAAAATTTATTCAGCTAAGCAACGTATAAAAAATCTGAAATCATAAAATAGTCTCCATTTTATCCTAAATAACCAGTTCTTCCAGTGTCCCTTTCCATATATCTTCAGTCAATATTTATTTAAAATATATTTTAAAAATTTTAAAGTCTCCTTTTTTATAGGCATTTTTTTAATTAATATTATTCTATTATAATTAATATTGTGCTAAATAATTTGACAGAAAAAACTGTCAATTGCTGGCGTTTCACTTGACAGTTTTATTTATTTATTTATTTATTTATTTTTCTATGTATAGTGTATGGAAAAAGTATTTGACTATTTAAAAATACTATTGTATTGGTTGTAGAATGTAATCCGATGACTTCGCACATTCTAAATATACTATTTTGACTTTTGATTATATTAACAATAGATGAATAATTATTCAAATATTATCAAAAGAAAGAAATACAAAACAATATACTTTTTAACAGATTGTGATCAATTTGCATGCAGGACTAAATATTTTTTTTTAACTGAAAATGTTTATAACATTTTACAACCTGAACTCTATGTAGTGTTAGTCCCTACAGGTTGTCCGCTGGCTTATCGCAAAAGACAGAACTGACTGTAGACAGATTGGGGCTCATTGCAACTGAGTACCTTTAATTGATTTTTAATGGTGAATCTCTAATTCATTTATGTAACTTCATTTGTATATTTGACTTCTTTAAAGATTTAATAATTAGGTAATAATAATTTCGGATTACTTTAAATAAAATTATTTGGCCAAATTCTGTTATTTTATTGAATAACGTAGCTAATTTTTATTTAACTTAATAAAATATTCATCATGTTATTTGAACATCTTGTATTATTTTTAAAATGCTTATGTATTTTATTTGTTTTTATTATTTTCAAAAATGAATAAAATGTAAACTATATACCGAGTGATTGAAAATAAAGATTATGGCGTTTCTTTCTTAAACTGCCGATCAATGAAAAATACTTCCTATTTCAAAACTATAAATGAATTATAAATAAATGCTTTTAGATAATGGCATTTGTTTTAGAAATAGCTGTATTATAATACATATTGAAATACGAAATTTAGTTTTTTTATACGACCGCTTTATCTTATAACTTATATTTAGAAAAATGTTCTCCTGCGTCTAAGAAAAACATTTAAAATTTCCCACTGTTTTTTGGCACTTAAAGCACATTTTTAAGAATTTAGAGTGTTTTATCCAATTAAAAACAAAGTTCAACGTATCATAATTCCGTAAGTTTTGGTCGTAAAATAATGGTATTTCTTTTTATATTATTCTTAGACGCAGGGCACCATTTTTCTGAATATAAGTTATAGGAATAGGAGGTCATATAAAAAATTAAATTTCGAATTTTCATATGTGCATAGCTCCTTGTAAAACAATGCATATCTAAAAGTTATACTTGGTTTGTATACATATTGTAATTGGAAGTGTGTTTCTATCATAAGTGGTTCAATAGATAATCGAGGAGACATTCTTTTTGAATCATTCGGCATGCATTTTTCTTTTTTTCAATGTTTGTAAAGAAATATTCTCATTGTTTGGCATTGTTCTGAATGCCTTCCAACTCACAGGTGTTCTTCTCCTCCTGTTTATTTGTTTTAATAATCTATCGTGATTTTGCCTGATGGTTTTGGGATCGATTTACGACTTTAATATTCACGATCTTTTCTTACTTTTCTTCTGAAAGTTTGAAAACGACCTTAGCAGTAAGACCGTGTTTTCTGTCAGTTTCCCGTTTAGAGTCAAGTGACCAGTGTAAATTACATGATTATGAAATAAGAATCATTCGGAAGCAGAATGATTTAGTGAGTGAAGTGGCTTCATATCTGGACAACAGTGTATGACGTAAATATCTAAGTTTAATTATTTTAAAAGTTCAACAGAGAGCAATTATGGAGTATTAGCATATGGTTTTTAAATAAGAATAAGGCACTGTACTATATATCAACGTTGAGCTTTTAAAAAGGTAATTGCTTACAAACGTATTTTATTACCAACTACAGCAAAGCCAAAAGGAAGTTAGTCCTGTATCACATATGTTTTTAGAAAAGTTCCTTATGTTCTACGAATTATTTTTCTCTTTCAAACGGATTTTTATGATAGTTATACAATATTATTTTCTGTAAATTCCTTTTAGTTTTGCTGAATTTCATTTGCTGTTATTTGCTTGGTTTATGTATACGTTTTTCTTTAGTTTGATTTCGCTGTCTTTTCACGGGATTTTTTTTCATTTCCACCGAATCAACTTTTATCAAGTTTTACATATTTATCTATTCTTTAATATAATGAAATATTCCAAAGATTTTTCTTTTTATTGGTCTCTCCATTCTTTTATTTCTTTTACTTTCGTAAAATCCAATGATCAAGGAGATTGTGTGTATTATTTACCTGTTACCTGTATGAATTATAGCACAATAGCTTTCCGAATATCCGACATGGGACCAAGAACATATCGGAAAATCGGAATCGTCGGATAATCGAAAGAATATTATAAAATTGCATTGTTTAAGGTATCAGTGTGCCAAATCTCAATTTCGATTAAAATTTCAATTTTCTGTTTTTTAATTATTATTGTTATTAATATGAAAGTTCAATTTTTTTTTTTTTTTTTTTTTACAAACAATTTTTTTTTTTTTTTTTTTTTTTTGTAAAATTGTGTTGGAAAAATTGTCATAACTTAAATAATAGTTCAATTACCACAAATTTTTTAAATTATGTTATGTATATATTCAAAGGATGTAGACTATGCTTATGCTGATTCATTGAAAAGTTTATGAGTTAAACAGCTTTAATTTAGGAATTATTAACTTTTTTTCAGGAATTTTCAGCATAGTTTGTCTTTTTATATCTATAACTTTTTAAAAATATTGATGTTATTGTCATAAGAATAGTCTAGTTCCTGTATAACATTATTATATTTATTATGGAATTCATAAAATGCATTTATATTCAGTAGTTTTAAATTTAAATAGTTTTAAGAAAAAATAAATTTTTTGGTTAATTTTATACTACTTTTTAACTAAAAAAACTTTTAAAAATTAAATTACTTATTTGTAGGTTTATGTCACATTTTTATGACATTTATAATAATAATTAGCAATTTTAAACTTAAAATTTACAAAAATTTAAAATATTTGTTCCAAAAGCACACATATACCTTAACTGCAGACATTAAACTATTGTTGAAATTATTATAAATAAAATAGAGTTACAACTACAAAGTAAAGTACTATAAGTATAAAATAAATAAATTTTATCATAAAAGAAATAATAAAAATAAAAATAAGTCAAATTTAAGGAGAAAATTCTCTAATTATGTACTTTTTTTTAACACTTTCCAACCTAGTTGAAAAGTGTTTATGACTTCGGTTTGTCTGGCCGTCTACCGTCTGTCTGGGCTCTAACTCCCGCAAATATGCTCGGATTGCCTTGAAATTTTTCTATGTTATTGTCGTTTACTATAGCATGTTCTTTGTTTCAACTTTGTTTCAACTTATAGTTTTTTTACAGGGACAGTCAAAAGTATTCCGTTACATTACAGTCAAAAGGAAATAATCGTTTAAAGTGCATTTTGATGACGCTGCGTTTTTAAAACATAATAAAATGATATTTAATTACGAAGCGCACTAAAACATGCTTTTTGTAGAATATGGTGTGATGCAAATCATTTATTATTTAATCATTTACAAGGTCAAACAAAAGACTTCTGTTACACAGCGTTCTAAGGGGAGAAATCGTTTGCTGTGTAACTTAGTGATATTTCACTATTTCAAACATAATGAAAATTATATGCATTACTGAGGGGCACTATAACTTGCTCTCTTGTGCTCCCCTTTATTTACAGGGGACACAAAATATATTGGTTACAGTATACATGTGCGATATTTACAGTCTACGTGTGGTAAGTGCGTTTTCAATTTTGATGTGCGTTTTTAAGTATAACTAATTTTTTTCATAGTACGTGTGTGTTTATAAACTCGGTTGATCATATACAGGGCTACACAAGAGAATTCGTAAGTATTACAGACTGTGGGAGTGAATTGCTTAAGGGTAGTTTTTAATTGTGTTTACCATTTTCCTGCTGAATTATATTTAGTAAACTAATCTAAGTTTGTGGAATATAAATAAATTAATATACAGGGCTACGCAAAGAAAAAGATACATTCTCGTTCACGGTTGGTAATTGCTGCGAGTGAGTTTTAAGTTGCCTTTTAGCTAATATATGGTGTGTACAAAAGTTTTCAGATAATATACAGGGCTGTGCAAAAGATTTCGAGTACATTTCCATCGATTGGCGAAAATTGCTAAATCTGAATATTCTAACTGAACTAAATTTTATCATAATATATATCCACGTCTATTGATCATATACAGGGCTGCACAAAATAATTCGACTACTTTTTTGACACTGGAAGGTAATTTCGAAAACTGTATTTTTCAATGTGTTATATGTTTTCTAAACTGTTTACTTACATAGCTTCTTTCACCTTATTTAACGGTGAAGTTTCGTTACAGTTTTCTGGCTGTGTTAGAAAGTGTTTCATAATCTGTGCTTGACGCATGATTTTTCGTTCTTGTTTATTTTTTGCTGAAAGTCAAAATAACGCAATTTCAAGAAAAATATTAGTTATACATTTTTGTTTTTTCTTTAGCTGTGACATGGTTGCAGCAAAATTTCTGATTCTACGCAACACAAGTAATTTTAAAGAAAAACAAGTGGGTAAGTGTGATCGAAGATCGCACAAAGGGTTTCGTTTAATATTCCTTTCAAAACACTTTATCCTTTCTTTAATAAATCCAAATAAATTTCATTTTAAAACAAACAAACAACAAAAAAAAAAGTCATGTTTTTTATAACGTAAAAATTTACCGGTCTATTTTTCTCGTTTTTTTTTAATATCTGAACCGGCCCAATAGCGAGCTTCGTCCGCTATCGTACTCTGTCATAATAATATCTGTCATGTGGACTAAATGCGATATTTAAAAAAAAATTCTATTTCAAAATTAAACATGTTGTATTGAGACCTTCAAAATGTTAAAACATGCCAATATTTCCATAATCGGTTTTTTATCCTGATTCAATACGTTCCTTAAACTCATATATTTACTATTCTCTGTTACTCATTTTGATACTCTCTTTGTATTATTCTCAAAGATTTGAAAATCCGTTAAACTTCCAATATGACGTCAAATTAATTTTCTTTTTAATTATCTAATGACGTCATATTAAGCTGCTTTCTGTATTTACACACACTCGTACTCCTTGTATTATTGAGAAATGTTTGAAAATTTCCGTTTTATTACCAATATGACGTCATATTAATCTTTTTTTCAATTGGTGAAACTTTTTATTTCATTTTCATTTTTCACATGGAAATCTTTCAATATAAAATTAATTATTGTAGAAAGAATTTTACTGTGGATTTTTAATTGTTGGCAACTGCTATAACGAAAAATGTTTAAATTTAATAGGAAAAGGCTGTTAGATTTTTGATTTTTTATTTCTCTATATTAAAATAATACGATTTTTTCAAATTTTAATATTTTGAGGTTTATAGTAGGTATTCAGCTATAAGTATGCAAATTTTATGCATGTAAGTTATATAGTTTCTGAGAACCAGCTGTGTGACAGACAGACAACGAAGCGGGAGTAATAGGGTTTCGTGAGATGAACGAAACCCTAAAATACGAATTTCAGGAATTCATTGTTTTTAAGGGTTGTAATTTTGTAAAATTCTGCAAAATAAAAATAAAAGTCGCGGAATTCCACGAAAATTAAAAATATGTTCGTCGAAAAATCACATGCATGTGGTAGAAGTTAAAGGGAGGAAATCCCGCACAGTATTTTTTATTATACGGGATTTTCCTATTTTATATGTGATTTGATCAATTCTGCAAACTATTTCAAATCCTGCTCTCAACAGCCCCCCCCCCCCCCCCCCCAAAAAAAAAAAAAAAAAAAAAAAAAAAAAACCTCTAAATGCCAACTTTGGTACAAAGTTTTCGATAAGTACTCATTGCGATCCGAAACTCCGAATACATGTACACCAATCAACTTTAATGCATTTTTCCTTAGGTGGAGTATGAATAAAGTTCGTCTTAGTCCGGCCCTTTAAAATTTCTTATTCGTTTAATTTTTTTATCAGCCGAACAGGCCTGTTTAATTTTTTGGTTATCGGCCCAGCCTGTAAAAAAATGCCTGTTCTGTCGTCCTGTTTTAAAATTTGTCTTTATTTTGCACTGTAACATTCTACCTAAAATAATTATTCATTATATTATATTAATCTTTTTTTTTTTTTTTTCCTTCCCAGTTAGTGTTTTTTACTCCTCCAAAAAGCTTTTTTTTTCTTCTAACAACAACAGCAAAAAACCAATCTTGCTGCTCCAAACAATCGTTTTTGATGCTCCAAAACGGCGATTTTGCTGCATCAAAATGGCTTTTTGCTGCTTTAAAGTTATGTTCATGCTGTCCCATCACTGGAATGTCAAAAAATCGCCGCAAATGCGAAAACACGATAAAAATCGCTAAAATTTCATTTAAAAATCGTTTAGAAATCAAAAATTGAGGTGAACAAAATATATGTGACAAATATATATATAATATATATGTAATAATATATGTGAAATATATGTGACTAAATGTTTCAAACCGAATTTCCTTTTGCAAATTTGGAAAAATCACCCCAAAACACGAAAAAATTCTAAAAATCGCATAAAAAATTCGTGACACAAAAAAACTTCTTTCCTTGTTATTATAAACGTAAGTTTAATCCTATATTTAAAATTTTTAAATAATTTCTCGGGTAACTAATCGAATGTTTCCAGTATTTCTCCTCGGAAGATCGTAATTTTATTTTTTGAAATTTATGAATAAACTTAGGACACATTTTCTTATAAAACTCTATGAAGATTTTAGAAAACGTATTTCGTATAATTAAGAGGATATGAAATACTACAATGCATTTTAAATTTGGAATGCTTCCGGCTATCTTTTTATTTAAAGTCAATTATCTCATTTGTAATTAGCAAGAATACATAGCTGCTATTTTTTTCTTTTTTTTATAATATGCCTTATATAAAGAAGCGGTTAATTAAAAAATAAAACTAATGTTTTAATTTTAAAGACATTATAGTGCTATGAACATACTTGCGGTTCTCGTAGTAACGGAAGTAAGTAAAGTGGGACACCTGTCGCCTTCTTCAAACTTCAAAGTCTTTCACATAATATATTTTACAAAAGTTACTCTCTTTAGAATTCTACCTTACATTTTCCCTCCGCTCCTCATCCCCCAAAATATAAAGGAAGCTGATGATTATATTCATATATTTTAGGATATTAGAAGAAAGTAAAATGGAAAATATCAATGAAAGATATGCACTTAATTTTACCTTTACTATCTAAAATTTCTACATTAGACGCTACCTTTATTAAAAAGCTGCATTTTTTTTCATTTTTGCAACAAAAAATATTTCAATTCTCTTTTATGTCATCGCGATTTTTCTTTATGCATTTTATCTTTGTAAAGTAATTGTAAAGGTTTCATTTTAGACACAAGGTGAATTTAAAGAAACAAAATGTGTCAAGGCCGTACTTTTACAGATATTTTATGAATTTTACAGAACATCTTGACCTTTTATAACCTACTGTAACAGTTGTTACATACAAATAATAAATTGCATCTCTATAATAGCACAAGACAGTTTTTTTCCCCTTCTTTTAAAATATTTTTTGATTTGTTATAACTTATGTAGATTAGATCATTAGATGCAACACTTATTTATGGGTTTCCCGTCGTACGTATTTTAAAAGAAAACATAAAGAAATAGCATTTTACGAAGTTATTTCTGACTATACTTTCTTTTTTCAATACTTTTTTAATAAGGATTTTCTATCGCTTGTTTTCAAAGAACGTATATTTCGAGAAATATTAATAACGTATGCGCATTTGTATTTCTTGAGGGGTTTTCTTTTTTACTTTCTTCTATCTTTACAAGAAGATCCGGTTTTCGACGGATTTGTACGTTCTAGAAGATCTTGATCACGATTCTGTGTTTCTGTTTGTGTGCGACAAATATTTTGTGGTTGCTCTATCTCAAGATCTAATGCACGGAATTTATAAAACTTTCGATTCATTTAGATCATGATTTAAATTGGTGTTGATTGGTTTTCGGCGTAAATCGCCCAACATGTGGCACTGCTATGCTGTTTTTTTTTTTTTTTTTTTTTTTTTTTTTTTCACGATTTCCGCAATAGCTCTATCTCAAGAACTAATGCACGGATTTTCATCAACCTTCAGATTCAGTTAGACGTTGACATAAGTTGTTGCTCATTAGGTTTTGGTTTATACCGCCCAACATTTGGCGCTGCTATGCTGCATTACTCAAGGTTTTCAAGGTAGCAATATCTCAAGAATTAATGCACGGATTTTCATCAACCTTCAAATTCAGTTAGACGTTGACATAAGTTGTTGCTGATTAGGTTTTGGTTTATACCCCCAACATTTGGCGCTGCTATGCCGCATTACTCAAGGTTTTCAAGATAGCAATATCTCAAGAACTAATGCACGAATTTTCATCAAACTTCAGGTTCAGTTAGACGTTCACATAAGTCGTTTTTTATTAGGTTTTGGTGTAAATCTCCCCACAGGTGGCTCTGTATGTCTGTATGCTGCATTTTTCAGGATTTACAAGATTTTAGAGATTGTCATATCTCAATAACTAATGCACAGAATTTAATAAAAGTTTAGATTCAATTAGATCTTGATATAAATTGGTGCTGATTCGGTTTTGGTGTGAATCTCTCAACAGGTGACGCTGCTATGCTGCATTTTTCAGGATTTCCGCAATAACTCTAACTCAAGAACTAATGCATGAATTTTCATCAAACTTCAGATTCAATTAGACGTTGACATAAGCTGTTGCTGATTAGGTTTTGGTCTAAATAGCTCAACAGATGGCGTTTCTATGGTGCAATTTTTCAGGATTTACACGATTTTTGAGATAGTCTGATCTCAAGTATTAATGCACGGAATTTCATCATTCTCTTTGACCTGGGTGTAAATTGGTGCTGATTAGGTTTTCGTGTAAATCATATAATAGGTGGTACTGCTATGCTGCATTTTTGGGTTCCAAAATACATAGTTAAAAGAATTATGCTTTTTGAAATATTACCATGTTTGAAATAGAAGAAAGTTTTGGGTTTGGCACATCCGACTAGTTAAAGGATAACTTTTTATAGATGTTCACGTATTTGTTTTTTATTTGCTACAATTCTTTTAATAATAATAATAAGATTAAAAATAATGAATAGAATTTTTATATATTTCATTCTCGAACAGAAAAACTTCAAATTAAAATTCTCACCTCCCCTCCCGCCTACCCCCCCCCCAAAATAAATAAATAAATAAATAAATAAATAAATAAAATAAAAATAAAATAAAATAAAATAAATAAATAATAAAAAATAAAATAAAAAACTTAAAAAAACCCTCTTTTTATTTTATCGTTTAATCTTATTTAAAGCGGCATTTTTTTTAAACACTTTCCAACATAGTTGAAAAGTGTTTATAACTTCGGGTTGTCTGGACGTTCTCTAATTCTCGTAAATATACCCAGATTGCCCTATAATTTATATATGTTGTTAACGTTTACTATAACACGATCGCTATTAAAAATGAAGTGTGTAGCATTTGTAGTCCAGTTACAGGGATATAGTCAAAATATTCAGCCACATTACGGTCAATGGAAAAAAATCGTTTCAAGTGTATTTTAATTATGTTACACCATTTCAAACATGATAAAATTGCTATGCATTTATGAAGTGCACTAAAACATGCAGTCTGTACAATATTGGGTGCAAAGTATTTATTATTCATTTACAGGGCCACACAAAAGAATTCCGTTACATAATGGGGGAAAATTGTTTCTATAGCGTATTTTAATTATGTTACACTATTTCAAATATAATGAAATTGATACACATTACTCAGGTTTAATACAAGATATGATGTGCATAGCATTTATCGTTCATTTACAGAGATACACACAAGATTTGGAATGCAGCACTGTATCCGAAATACTGTCTATCAGCGATAATTGCTGGAAGTGCGTTTTCAGTTAGTATGCGTTTTTAAGTTTAACTAAATTTTTGCATACTACATGGTGTGTATAAATACTATAGATTATATACAGGACCACACAAAACGATTCTTAAGCATTACTGAGTATGAGCGTGAATTGCTTAATAGTGGTTTTTAATCGAGTTATGCATTTTCAAGCTGAACTAAATTTAGTATACCAATAGATATTTATAGAATATAATTAAAATCATATACATGGTCAATCAAAAAAGGGCATACACGACCGACTACGGATAATAATGTCTGGAAGTGTGATTTCAGAAGTTTTAAGTGTGTTTTAACATGAATTAAATTTTGGCTAAATATGTAGCGTGTAATACAGGGCTGTATACAAAAGAATTCAAGTTCTTTTTCGGTATATTGGTAGAAATTACTGAATGTGAATTTTGAACTGTTTTATGCGCTTTCTTAATAAACTAAATTTTAGCATACTATGTAGAATGTATGTAAATCTATAGATCAAATATAGGGCTGCACAAAAGAATTGAAATACTTTTCGGC
Source organism: Maratus michaelseni (assembly GCA_963931845.1). Lineage (NCBI taxonomy): Eukaryota > Metazoa > Arthropoda > Arachnida > Araneae > Salticidae > Maratus > Maratus michaelseni. Next base: position 109,819,418 of record OZ007591.1, on the reverse strand, counting down.
TATGCACAGTAACTTCTGAAATCTGGCTTTCAAGTATGTTATACGTTTTCTTAAATGTTTACTTAGATATGTTATTTACCTTATTAAACAGCGATGTTTTGTTAAAGTATTCTAGAAGTGTTGGAAAGTATTTTATAATCTGTGCTTGAAGAATGATTGCTTTTTCTTGTTTTCTTTTCTTTTGAAAACAGTGGTTATTCACCACTGCACCGCAATGTTTCCTTAAATGCATTGCAATTTCAGACAAAAAAAAAAAAATATATTAATCCCGTACAAAAATTTTGCTGGGACATTTAATTTAAACCATTTAGTAAAAACGGTGGAATCTAAATGTTATTAAACTATTAAATCTACAGATCAGGAGCTTCAACGTCAGCTCTGAATGTCATTGTTTTTTAATCTCACTTTTCATAATATTTAACATATTATAATCCGCAAATTAAATTTTTTAAATTACTACATATATATTTATCTACCCTATATATATAAAATCCTAATGAAACGAATTTGTGAAACGATTTTATGAAACGAATTTATGAAACGAATTTATGAAACGATTTTATGAAACGACTGATTAAACGACTGATTATGTTTCAGGGCTATTTTTTAATAAAATATTAAACGCTTGATGGTGAAATTAATACCAATTGTCCATAAAAATCCGCGGAAGTCAAAACTGGTAATAGAATTTTGAAATTGGAATTAGTTTTTGAGATATTAATTTTTTTCTAATTTTAATGACATTTCTGTAATGATGGTAACTGATTACTCAGTTTTTTTTTGTGACAAAAAAGGGAAAAAAATAAAAAAGGATCCCGACAGGGATTATTGATTTATTTTTATTCGTCATTTTCAAATTGAAATTGAATTTATCTTTTATTTCAATCGATAATAAAGACAAGATTGTGATTAAATTATGTTTTTCACGAAAATTTGAAAAAAAAATCATATTTCTATCGTCAGGATTCAATTGTCTGTCAGCATTTAATTTAATTTATAAACTGAAAATATTTTGAATAAATTCGTCCAAATGACGTCATTTATGTAAATACGTCATTTATGTTTATACAATTTATTTAATATAAAGAAGCCATTTATCTATTTTTATGTACAAAAAGAGGTAAATTGAAAGACAATTATAAATAAATTGTATATATACATATAAATACGTACATGTATAAACAAGCATAAAAGTTCGGTGCTTTTCCAGTATATGGGGCCTTGATGAAACAGAGAAAATAGCCTTGGCGGAAAAGGAAATTTGGCAACATACTTTCTGTCAACCTATTTACTTTGTCATTTCGTATACAGAAGCATTTTTTCAATATTTATAGAATTTGTTTAGCGTAAAATGTCATTTATCCTATTTTATATATAATCAGAAGTAATTTGTATAGAAAAAACAATAATAATATACGTATAATTAAAATACGCATATAAACAAAAAAATCGTCGAATTTGTTTCCATGGCTGTTTATGTCATTTGGCACCAAATCTCACTTTCTGATGCCCGAATTGCGCCAAGCTTTTTAAAAAAGCGTCAAGACCCCTATTATAGAAAATCACCAAAAATTCATTGGGTTTATTTTCATAACTTTTGGCAACAAATATATGTATATTAGCGAATCTATTCGTTTTTGAAACTCGAATTACGACAAACCTAAAAGCAAAGGATCCTATAATGGAAAAGTACCCGATTTTCTTATGGACAATATTCAAGTGACATAACATGGTGTAAAATTATTGCGGATAGCGAATTTGTTTAAATATCTCATCAATTGATGCCGAATAAATGCAGGCATGCATGCACAAAATATTTAATTAATTTTTTATGATAAATAATTATTAGAAAATTCGTATATACATATTAATTAAAATAAATAATTTACATATTTAAAATAACATGAAAATATGCATGATGGTGCACTAAAATACAGAGAAAATTGAAACCTGTTACTGAAAATGTCTATAACATAGTACTTTTCCATACCGTGGTTCTTAATGTTATTCACAAGCAGATGGAATTTTTCTCATCCTTAAACGCAAAGAAAGAATAGAATACAGATCGTTGTTATAAAAGTGCGAGAGGTAGCCACAATTTAAACCTAACCATTTTATACAAGCTGGTTTTCAAGGTGTAATTGATTTTACTTACCAATCCCTAAAACAGTCGTCAGTTGTCGCAACAGCTGTGTATGAGGCCATGATAATAAAAAAAATGCCCTATTAAAACGTTAAAAGCATGGCAACCCAATTACAGATTTACCAATATTTTTAAAACGAAGCACGCTGTCATGTTTTTAGAGGCCTCGAAGTCTGAGCGGGGGTTGGCGAGCGTAGCTCGCAGGGGGTAGGCCCCCTAGTACGCATATAAAATAATTCGAAGGTTTTAGAAATTAGAAACGTTAAATTAAACACGGTTTATGCAATAATATTCTGACAGTCTTATAAACTTCTTATTCTTATAATTTTTTAGATAAAAAAATGCATTTGTTCAATGCATCCCCAGTAATCTTATTAAATTTATATTCGCGATTTCCTATTGATTGTGTGAATGATTCTAGTATATCTTGGATTTCGTTCTACACAGTGGTTTTATTCGGATAAGCAACAATTTCGAAAATAATTTCATGTTATCCGAATGCTCAAATAGCAATATTTACTTACCTGCCAACCACGAAACAGCTGAATCTGATGGATAAGTTGGATAATATCGCATGTTCAAAAGCAACTTATGGAAATGTAAACTGAATTTACTATATTTCACTTATCTATTTTAGAAATCTAGTGTTATTAAAATTTTTGTATCAGAAAAAACAGTTTTGATGGTCATTCTAATATATTTATTTTATCTAAGTACATCCTAATCTAACTCGATGACCATAGGAAACTAAAATCTCCCCAAAATAGGTTTATTTGGAAACTTTTAAACCTATTGGGTAATCATTCATAATCGTTTCCACTGCCAATTCACTAAATAGCAATCGTGATTTGGCGGTATAAAGTAATTTTTCAGATAGTTTTTAAGGTTATCAATTTCCAGTATTGGAATATTTCAGGATCGTTTTACTATTCTGATATCTTTAGATTAACCACCTCGTTGTACGAGTGATTTTATCCTATTTTTAAAATTATATATTAACTTTTCAACGACGAAACATCCACATCTGTTCCAGAAAATGAATAATATCTCATGTAAGAAATATATACAAATGTAAACACATACATACTACGACACTTTAACCCAATTTACACGTTCAATGTTTTTGTAATTTTCGATTGGAAAAAAATATTTCGGTAATCATTCTATAATAATTAAAGAGTAACTTGTATCAAAATATATTTTCATTTATGTCAATAAAATACTAAAATCCCTCAAAAAAAAAAAAAAAATATATTTTGAGTTACTTGAATTTTATTATTTTGATATTCTTTGAAATAGGGTTGTTAAGCAACTAATAAATTAAAGAGCAAACTTAAAAGAAATGCATTTTAAAATTTGTAAAAAAAAATATGAAAGTAAAATGTTTTATATTTCCGGAACAGATGCAAAACATTTTCGAATAATTTAAACAATTAATTTTTAAATTCTAATAAATGTATCGGCAAATTTTCAAAGCTATTGGACATATTTAAAACCTCTATATCAAAAATGTAGCATCAATAATTTTATGTTTAAATCCATTATTCAAATATGTGATTTTCATTTCAGTTAAAAATAAAATTTGAACATCGTCTGCATTCCCATAGAAAGCATTATGACCTAAAAAGAAATGTTCTATATTTTTTCTAACGAATGAACCGAATGTAACTAAAAACTATACAGCTAATTCCGGGTACTTCACCAACATACCCACCAAAAATCAACCTAATAGGACGATTTTTACTGCAGTTATCGCGGAACAGACAAACAGACGGAAACCAAAAACTTTTCGCGTCTCCACAGTGAGCCTTCACTGACGTTTTCGGCAACTAGTAAATCTACAGATCAGGAGCCTCAACGTTAGCTCTGAAAATCATTGTTTTTTAATCTCACTTTTCATAGTATTTAGAATCTTACAATCCGCAATTTATTTTTTTATATTGCATACATATTTATAGGCATATACGTTGGTTTCAGAAATTAAAAGCGTTAAATTAAACACAGTTTATGCAATGATATTTTGAAATTCTTATAAACGTCTTATTCTTGTAATTCTTTAGATTTAAAAAAAAAATTCATTTCTTCAGGGAGGCTCTGCCCCCCTGAACTGTAATCTTATTAAATTTATATCCGTGATTTCCTATCGATTGTGTGAATTATTCTAGTATATCTTGGATTTCGTTCTACATAGTGGTTTTATTAGGATAAGCAACAATTTCGAAAATAATTTCATGCTATCCTAATGCTCAAATAGCAATATTTACTTACCTGCCAACCACGAAACAGCTGAATCTGATGGATAAGTTGAATAATATCGCATGTACAAAAGCAACTTATAAAATGTAAACTGAATCTACTATTTTCACTTATATCTATTTTAGAAATCTAACGTTAAAGTAATTTAAAACAACGTTAAATTAATTTATTTTACTAATAAAATATTGCAGCAAGATAGTGCGAGTTACTTGAATTTTATTATTTTGATATTTTTTGAAATATGGTTGCTAAGCAACTGATAAGTTAAAGAGCAAAGTAAAAAGAAATGCATTTTAAAATTTGTAAAAAATACGGCAATTAAAAGTTTTATATTTCCCGAACAGCTGCAAAAAATTTTCCAATATAATTTAAACAACGGAATTCTAAATTCTAATAAATGTATCGGCAAATTTTCAAGGTTTTTGGTTATATTTAAAACCTCTATATAAAAAATTTAGCATCCATGATTTTACGTTGAAATCCATTATTCAAATATGCGATTTTCATATCAGTTAAAAATGAAATTTGAAAATCCTCTGCATTCCCATAGGAAAGCATTATGACTTAGAAAGAAATATTCTATATTTTTTGAACGAATGAACCACAGAGTAAGGAGATTTAACCCTACAGTGCATGATTTTTTTCTTTTAGAATTGTGTTTTTTTATATTTATATTAAGAATTCGACACCAGAAATTTTAAGATAGATTTTGAACTTTATTTAGTAGCATATTTATGTTATTTTTACAGGATTAATATTTCTATATAAATATAGTGGTTGCAAAGAACTTGATTTATTTATTAAAAGTTAAATAGAAAGTGTTGCCAATTGGCTACACTATGCACTGTAGGCTTAAACAGAGAATCATCTCTCATACACTGCAATGGCAACTTCTTTAACATGGGATTACACATAGACAGTAGCGATTGCTGCGGGTGACGCAGAAACTACGGCCGTAACAGAAACGAAGTTTCTAATACAGCTATATATCGCTTTCTTGGCGCCAAATGGTGGAAGGGAAAAAAAATAACGGCGACTGCTTGTTTTTTAAATCTCATTTTTGATATCACTTAACATCGTACAATCCGCAAATATTATTATTTCAATTGCATGCATCTTTATAAGCATATAAAATTCTTCGAATGTTCCAGAAATTAGAATCATTAAATTAAACACGGTGTTAATGATATTCTGAAATTCTGATGAATTACTTATTCTTTTAATTTTTTTAAATAAACAGGTATTCATCCCCCGTAGTCTCATTAAATTTACATTCGTTTTGATTAAAAAAACAAGTAATATAAAAACTTTTTTTTTTAAGTCAATTCCTACTTAGGTCAAATAGAAATTTTTTTCCAGTGATCTACACGCTTCGCCACTGACGGCATTTATTCCTAAATTTATATCCTGCTAAATATCTTACATAAGAGAAAATTTTGAAATGTATTAAAAATTAAATAAAAAATAAATAGCTAAAATACCAAAAATTATTAGCTCGAAAAGTATTTCTCACAAAATTGTTAGACAAACTGCGTTAGAAAGTTAAAAAAATTGTATTTTTCTTGATATAAATTTAAAATCTAATGATTATGCCGTTTTTCAAATATTGAATTTCAAAAATTACCAACACTCTAAATAAGAAAGAGTGACTATTCATTCCGGAGGAGTGGATAGAGACTATTCACTCTAGGAAAAAGTGAAATTCTTGACTCTCTGAAAGAGTGAATACTCACTCCTGAGAAGTGAATATTCACTCTGAACAGGAGTGGATACTCACTCTTTCAGAAGAGTGACTATCCACTCTTGCAAAAGGAGTGAGTTTTTTCACCCCTGATAGGAGTGAATAGTCACTCTTTCAGGAGTGACTAAAATTCTTGAATTAAAAAAGAGAAACTCACTCATTTTTACACACGCTTGTTCGTAGGCGGTCACCCTCCCAAGTACTAACCGAGCTCGTTGCTGCTTGACTTCTGCGCTCGTACGAGAACTGGTACCTACAGCATGCTACATCCGCTAACGCTAACAATGAAAAAGTTCTTATTACATTATTTTAGCTTTGTTTCTTTTGTGATATTCGAGCACACTTTTTATATTTGTGTAGAAATCACAAATATTTACGGTGTTTCTCAACTGTGTAAATAAGAAAACTGAAATCTTCTTTCTGTATCATATAATACAGAGACTGTTTTTAGACAAATTTGATAAATGATTTTAAAAAAATGGAATTATTTTAGAGGAAAAAATTCTGACAACAACTTATTATGTGTAATTTATGTTATCGTCTGATACTTTCAAATTTATTCTTATTTCAAGATTGCGCATGCAAAAAAGCTGTGAATGGGAAGATGCGTTTTTTTTTCTTCCGAACAGAAGTATGCTAATTCGACATTCTAAAATGATTGCAAAGCGCATAGTATAAAAACTTTTTAGTGCGAAATAAACATAACAATTAATCGGAAAGTGCTATTCCAAAAATCAGTACAATACATAGTAAAAAGATACCAGATGGAAAAAAAGAAAAAAAAAAAAAAAAACAGGGAAAATAGAGCCCATTTCAAGGCGGAAAAAGAAGTTTCAGGTAAGGATTTATGACTATCGCAAATTTATCTTAGAATGGGAAAATAAAAATAAGAATATTGGACAAAAATGTTACAATCAATTCATTATATTATTAAGAGAATGTGTTACATCCGATATTTACAGAAAAAATGCCATTTTCTTTATTACAATGACTTTTAAGGGTGAAACTGCATCAAAGCAAAGCTACTGCTCATACTTCAAAAACTACCGCTGTATTCGTTGAAAACATTAAAAACTCACACAGGTATTGTATTTATACCTTTCAACATATTACTCCAGTCACCTGACACGTTTCTCTTATGGTTTATTGTGCATTTGGTCTGCTGAAAAGAGCTCTTTCAAAGGCCAAAACCACCACGATTGATCGAATCTGGAAAGTTTTTAAAGAAGCATGGGTAGCAATAACCCTGTAAATTTTACAAAAAACCTTCTACCATCGAAAGCATTACGCAGAATTAGAATCAAGAAACAAGATTGTCATACAGATTATTTCAGAAAGCAATATTCATATTTTAAACGTTAAAAACAACAACGCCGAAATCGTCTAAAAAATGTGCGAACACCCGTCTGTACATTTCCGCTATGACAAAAATTCCGTTACAACAAAGCAGTTATTTATTTATTCATTCATTTTTTTTCTTGCTAATAATGTTTCCATAATTAGAGCACGATTAAGATTATCCGAGGCCCAGGGCCTGTTTACCAAATAGGCACGTGAAGCCGAAGCTTACCCACTGAAATACAAAGGGGCCCCCAAATTTACTTTTCAAAACTAATTCTTAGGGGGGAAATTTCAGTCAGGGTAAAAAACGTATTTTTTTTCTTAAATTATAGCTGTTAAATTTTTCCTAAGACTATTACCGACACATTTATACTCTTTTTTTTTTTTTTTTTTTGCTATAATAAATGGTATAAAATTAGTGATTAAACGCAACGTTTATCATTTCTCTTATGTTTTATATTTTAATTTCAAACGTGCTAAAAGTAACAGAAAATTTAATCTGTATAATTATATTTTGTTTATATTCATAAAGAGGTTAGAAATATATAAAATATGTAGAATAGGTTATTTAAATAAAGAGGAAAATAATTAGCATTCAGAGATATTAAATTTCTGTTTATAAAATAGAAGCAAAATTGTGTTGCAGCTAAGCATAAATTTACTTCAAATATTTGTTTTCCCTTCAAATATTTGTTTTCGTCTTAGCACTGGCAAATCCTGCAATTTGTAAAGCATAAAATATATTTCCTGTCCATAATTCTATCGATTCATTTATTATTTTAATTCCTTTTTCAGTTTTTTTAAAATCGTGCTACTATATATAAAGGATTTCATTTTAGGCGTTTCGTTTCGATAATGGGGTATCCAAGAGCTGGCGCCCTCTTGTGGTTTTATTGGAAAAAACTGTTTTTCTTCACTCTCAACGGAGTGAACCACTCACTCTTGTCAACGGAGTGAGACAGTCACTCCCGACAACGGAGTGAGATATTTCACTCCTTTCTAGAGAGTGGAAAATTCCACTCTTTAAAGAGTGCATATTTAACAAATTCACTCCTAAAAGAGTGAAAATGCCTCTCACTCTTCCAAAGAGTCAACTTCTCACTCCTTCCAATTTTAGAGTGAAACTTCACAATAAAGTGCCATAGCGATGTTACAGTTAACGATAATACAGTTTTTTTTACATATTAGTTAAATAATTAAATTTTATTATTTAATTTTAGTTTTATACTTCATTTCTGTTCAAAAGCATAGACTCACTCCACATTTATAGTCTCCTTCGCCCGCGAGCCGCCTGATCTTCGTCCGTGAATTGCCCCATTATCTTTTTACGTGTGAAGGTGAGACTATAAATATGGAGTGAGTCTATACTTTTGAACAGAAACGAAATATAAAATTTAAATTAATTAATTAAATTTAATTAATGAATTAACATTTGAAAAAACTGTATTAACATCAATTGTCATCCAGTACAAGTTTTAAAAAAATTGTTTGAACTTGATAGGATGAATAGAAAATATTTTATTAACGATTGAAAATTTGAACAAGACATATAAATATATAGAGAGTGTGAGCTAATAGTAGGAATTGAAAAAAAAAAAACGCTATTAAAAATTGTAAAAAAAAATATGAAAATAAGATTTTATATTTCCCGAACAGATACAAAAACATTTTCAAATATTTTAAGCAATTAATTTCTAAATTCTATTAAATTTATCAGCAAAATTTTAAAACTATTGGAAATCCATATCGAAAATTTAGCATTCATAATTTTACGTCTAAATCCATTATGCAAATGTTCTATTTTCATTTCAGATAAAAATGAAATTTGAAAAATCGCCTGCATCCCCATAGGAAAGTATTATGACCAAAAAAAATCTAGTTTAAAAATCTAGTCCTAAAAAATTTAGTTTTTAAGTCATCCGCTGCAGTCGCTCTTTTCAGGCGAAGTTAGTCTCTGTTTAAATCTCCTTACACTGTGGTACAGCGCCTAGAATACATTGTGTGGAAATATGCTACAAAATAGTACTAAAAAATTGAATCCAGTAAATGTACAACGTTGCTGAAAAGATAACGATGGGATCGTAGCGCCATCTGCTATCTCTTCTCAACGTAAACATTGTATTAGAATGTTTTGACTGGTGGTAAGTATTTTATATACTTAAATTATATCCTTTTCTCTTCTGACTTAGCGATTTTTATAAGCTTTTTTAAAATTATGAAAGCATGGCTAAAAAACGTTATATGCATTGTTTTGTCTCTGGTTGCAATATTATCGTAGGAGCACCGTTGCACATTTATAGGCTACAACTTTTTAGCACTTTTTAAAGCATTACAATGATAGCCGGTTTCCACACTATTTATTCTAGGCGCTGTAACTGTGGGTACATAGGTACATGTAGCAGAACGGCGACGTAAAACACATCCAAAGTATACAGCATTGTAAACAATCAATAGCAAGAGTCGAATAACGAGTCGAAATAACGAGAGAATAACGAGAGGAAAATATGAAGTTTTGCTGAGATTACAAGTTTTCCACACTGCTTTTTAAAGGCTTTCCACAAACGATTAATTACGCATGGTGTTCTATGATTGACGCTTGTGCGCCTCGTCTCTTTGTTGCTATTGATGTTTTTACTGCTGTTCTTTCCATGTGTCTTACGTCGCTGTTTTTCGTGCTACATGCTACATGGTTCCAACCATGGAACTATAAATAAATTTGTTCTTAGCTCCATGGTTGGTACCAACGCCATTTATGGTTTTTCAATACGTTGATCATTTTGGGATAGGAAAAAATGGGTGTTGCCATTCAAAAATTTCAATTTTTTTTTTCACTGTAACTCTAATCGTGCAGGTTCCATTGTTCTTGTTCACCACAATCTTGAGCGCATACCTTGAAATAACTAGATCTCAGATTTAATTTCGATTAGTTGAACGGAGCGGTCGCTGAGGATTCGTATATCGGCAAAATTCTTTTATGACCATCCTGTAGATGTTCTGTTGCACATAAAAGAACCTTTAAAATTAATTTGCTGTAGAAAATAAAATCAAGAAACTACTATTATATTATTTAATATCCTCTAATATGTTTATATTCTTTAATTGCCATTTAAATGGAACATTGACGCAAGAAGAAGACCCGTGAATAAAAAAATTGAGAAAGGCCAGTTTTCCATGCGACACTTTTCATCGTATCACGTTTTTTTTTTTTTTTTTTTTTTTAACCATGAACAGTTCTAAATTTATAGCAAAAGCACTGTGTACCGTGGTGTTTTTCAGATACCTTATTGTAAAGTGATAGTATTGTCTTTTTCGCCGTTTACTATTTCAAAGATAATTGGCGTGTAAGTAATGCCTGTTAGAGTTAACAGTAAACACTGTATTCTTATACGCAATTTTCTTACAAGTTGGCTAATGACGTGGGGGTTGTCTTGTAGCATAAAAAATAAATGAAATGAAAAATTGTAAATGGATTCTTGAATTATTATTTACTAGCTGTTACCCATGACTTCGTTCACGTATCATTAAAAGAAGAATAAATGCATTAATTAAGCAAAATATTTCATTCCCGATAATTAGAAACGTAAATAATTAACTAACTCTTTATCGCATTCCATAGGAGACAATACAGTATTTCTATGTTATAGAGGCCTTGACATAACTAAATTTTAAGAAAGTGAATTTTTGTGACAAATAATCACGAAAAGGAAACTGCAACCAATGAAAAAAGGTGGGCCAAATAAAATCGTGGAAATCGGCGAATTATATAAAAACATATGTCAAGTTTACCTGTTAAACCATTTTACTTTTAATGCCTTTATGAAACGTTTTAATAGCAATCCTTCAAAGATAATGGAAACAGCATATTCTTTTTCATTAAATTCAATTCTTGTGAATAGGGAGAAATTCTCAGGGATTATTGTAGACCTAAATGCAAGGAGCTAAAATTTGCCTCCATGATTTAATTTATAACTGAAAAAAAATCTTTATTTCTAAATGAAAATATGTTGACAGACGATTTTTGTTGTGCAGAATAAATTGATTCATGAAGTTTGAATATGTGAAAATACATTTTTATTTTTCAAAAGTTTTACTGTAATCAAGTTTTTTTTTCTTTCACCATCTATTCAAACTGAAAATAAATTCTTTTTTTTTTTCAGTTTTAATGAGAAAAAATATATTAATCCGTTTTATTTCTTCTTTTTTATCCACAAAAATGGAATAATTTAGTTGCCATTTTTAGAGAAACTTCATTAAAATTTACAAAAAATAAATAAAGAATAATAATAGTAATAATAATAATAATAATAATAATAATATCTCGGAATTTAAATATTTTTTTTTAATTCTGAGAGTTTATGACATCCTCGGGTGAATGATAACCGGTGTTAAGTAAATCGCGTTGCGTTCGACAATCTGAAAAGAGTAGTTGCGAAATACAAACAGGCTGTCAGATTTTAATATAATAGATTCCTATTTATTTTTATTTTCCTAATAATCATAGTGTGGTTTTTGGCAAAAAATTCATCTGTATGTAACTGATATTCATGGTTAATAATCGGTATAAATAAAAAAAACATTTCAATTTTTCGTTTTAAATATGTTGTGAAACTAATCAACTTTCTATACTGACTGATCCTTGTATTATTAATGTACGGAATTAATTCCCGCTCCCTATAAAACACATTTGAAAATTCCCGTTTTATTTCAAATATGACGTCACATTTTCCTCAGAGAAATCTCTTTTTAATGCCATAATTCTTGTTAATTTTCTTTTTCTGGCAATCAGGACGTAAATTTTAGCGGAAAACTCACATTTGTATGCAACTGGTACTCAAGCTAATTATTAATCAGTATCCATAAAAAATATTTCAGTTTTTCATCGTAAATATTACGTCCAGTATCTATATACTTGCATTATACATTGATATTCATGCTCCTTGTATTATTACGACTATTTGAAAATACATGTTTTATTTATGACGTCATATTTGTCCAAGCCGAGGAGGATCCTTTTCATAGTTCCATGGTCCAAGCGAAATCTATTTTTAAGAATATAATTATTGTTCATTTTTCCTTTTATTTATAACGCAGTTTTTTGGCAGAAAAAGATCTTTTTAATGTAACCGATGTTCATACTTCATGTATAATAACACATACTCCATATTTTTGTTTCAAATATCACGGAAATTCATCTTCTTTTGAATTCTTTTTCATTTTCATTTTTCACGTGAAAATCGTTCAATTGAAAATTAATTGTTGAGGAAAAATTATTTTTCCGTGTTTTTATTTATTGGCAACGATCAAAGCCCTAGCAACGATAAAGTAAAATGGTTAAATTTTATGGGAAAATGTCCATTTATTCTCTATGAAAATAACGAAATTTTGAATTATTAAGAAAAATATTTGAATAAAATGAACAAAAACCGGCCTATGTTCATTTGATGGTTATAATCAACCTGTATGCAAAGATACAGGATCATTAAATGCTCCATTTTGACGCTGGCTTCAGCCTAACATTTGCACACAATCAGATTTATAATATTATTAGGATTTGGTAAGTTTTTTAATAATCATATAGGGTAGATGTGCCAGTAATGGACCCCCTTCCAGTAATGAGCCACTTTCAAAGTTTTTGATTTATAAAAAAATAGTCAATAAAAATTTAGCCTTTTATATATTTTTTCCCAATTCCTCCTTGCTTGTTTTATAATCTGGGTTATTGTTGACACTATTAATCAAACCAATCCTGAAGCAGAAAATAATGTTTCACAGTTCCACTGATTTTCTGTGAAAATCTTAATGGGCAGGCTAAGAGCTGGCTTCACTTAAACAATTGATATCTTTTTTATTTTCTTGAAAAAATTGCATGTTTTTGTTTTGACAATAATAGAAAACTTTGAATTTTACATAATAATTGCAATTTACAAAATTTAATTTATTTGTCAGATTTTAGGACCATGGTCATTACTGGAATGCTTAATTAGTCAATTTCCAGTAATGGACACCTCATGTGGACATTACTAAAAAAGCAATTTCAGTAATGTACATAGTGCATATATTTTATTTATTTAACTGAAAAGCTATGTAAGAAATTTTAATTTTTAAATTTCACTTACCAGAATGTAATAACAATATTTTTTTAAAATATAAATAGCTATTTTTATTAATTTTACGTAATTCATTATTTTTTTAAGATTGTAATCAAATTATTTTTGTAAACCGCACCTTGCATATTTTATAATGTGGCAATTAACACCCTCTAGGAAGCACAATAATCTTTAAGGGCATGGAAAAAAGAGAAGCTCATGGGGTTCAAACTCTCCCCATTTAAAAAAAAGATTTAGAAAAAAAAAATAAGTTCCACAAGTTTTTAAAATTTTATTTTTTTCTGTCTTAAATGTTTCATTATTCATCTCTGACAAAAGAACGACATACATAGGAATAAAAAAAAAAAAAAAAAAAAAAAAAACCTGTAATATTGAAGTTACAGTAGCAATGAAAGTAGTAAATCTGTAGATCAGGGGGCTCAAATGTCAGTTCTGATATTTTATTTTGAAATAATTTTATTTAGTATTTAAAAACCATTCAAACTACACTTTTATTTATTTGGTATATTTTATACAAATTGCTAAAAGCTAAAAGTAATATATAAAGCAGTTTTAGGAAGTTTAACTGCTAAGAATGAAAAGAAATATGATTCCATGCACTGGTACTCCAAGACACTTTTTTAAGAAATCTTTTTTTTTTTTTTTTAACTAACCATTCTACACTCCCCCCCCCCCTCAATGAGTCAATAATTTGATAAATATACTTCTTTGAAATTTAGTATTTTAAACCTTCTATCTAAAATAATTAAAATATCGATCTTGTGATAATGACAATAATTAATTTAAACAGTGAATTATTCTCATAAATATTTTATTAATTGTTGATATCCTAATTGTTAAATTTATTTTAAAATGACTATTTTATTTCATATTAATATGCTTTCATTAAATTCTGGTTTTAAATACAATCTTAAAATCATTTACCTATTATTTTTTGTGGGGTGTCCATTACTGGAACAGAGTGTATCCCATTACTGGAACAGAGGGTGTCCATTGCTGGAATTTGGGTGTTTTGATTTATTTTTCCTACTTACAATTAAATTTTGATTCACATTGGGAAATGTGACTATGAGTATGATTAAATATTGTTGATAGATTAATATAATATTAAAAAAGTGGAATATAATAATTATAACTATTAATTAAAAAATAATTTTTAAAGAAATTCCTTAAGGGTGTCCATTACTGGCACATCTACCCTATATTATTTCTGTTGCCAGCATCCGTATTTATATGCATTTACAAAGAGCACAACAATGCATCAGGTGTTATTCGAAAGGTTTTTGAACTGGCTTCTGACATAGTATACTCACATTTCGTTAAAACATATTTTTTGATTAAAAATTGCAGTTAATTAAAAATAAAATCGGCATTGTTTTCATAAATGAAATGAAAGAATTTTCTCAAATCAATGTTGCTACAAAAGTAAAATATCGCATTATATCGTGCTCAACAATAATCTATACTGTTATATAAAGAGGAAACGGTGACTGACTGACTGACTGACTGGGTGACTCATCAACGCCCAGCCGAAACTACTGAAGTCAGGGTCACGCAATTTGGACTGTAGATTGCTGTTATGGCCTAGGCAAGCAATAAGAAGGGATTTTTGAAAATCCCCCGCCCGAAGGGGTTAAAGGGGGGGTTCGAATGTTTTAGGTCATTTTGCCATATCTCAGCAGCAGTTATAGGTAGGAGCTTGAAATTCCAGAAAACAAATCTACTAAAAAAATGATTAAACACCTATTTCAGCGATTTTCGAAATTCCCCACAGAAGGGGGTTAAAGGGGGGTGGTCGAATGTTTTAGGTCATTTTGACATATCTCAGCAGCAGTTATAGGTAGGAGCTTGAAATTCCAGAAAACATATCTACTAAAAAAATGATTAAATACCTATTTCAGCGATTTTCGAAATTCCCCCCCAGAAGGGGGTTAAAAGGGGGTGGTCGAATGTTTTAGGTCATTTCGCCATATCTCAGCAGCAGTTATAGGTAGGAGCTTGAAATTCCAGAAAACATATCTACTAAAAAAATGATTAAACACCCATTTCAGCGATTTTAGAAATTCCCCCCAGAAGGGGGCGAAAGGGGGTGGTCCAACGTTTTAGGTCATTTCGCCATATCTCCGCAGCAGTATATATAGGTAGCAGCTTGAAATTACAGAAAACACATCTACTAAAAAATGATTAAACACCTATTTCAGCGATTATGGAAATTCCCCCCAGAAGGGGGTTAAAGGGGGGTGGCCGAATGTTTTAGGTCATTTCGCCATATCTCAGCAGCAGTTATAGGTAGGAGTGCGAAAATAGGGAAAACAAAGCTACTAAAAAAATGATTAAACACATATTTTAGCGATTTCAGAAATTCCCCCAGAAAGGGGTTCAAGGGGGTGGTCGAATGTTTTAGGTCATTTTGTCATATCTCAGCAGCAGTTATAGGTAGGAGTGCGAAAATAGGGAAAACAAAGCTACTAAAAAAATGATTAAACACATATTTTAGCGATTTCAGAAATTCCCCCAGAAAGGGGTTAAAGGGGGTGGTCGAATGTTTTAGGTCATTTTGTCATATCTCAGCAGCAGTTATAGGTAGGAGTGCAAAAATAGGAAAAACAAAGCTACTAAAATATGATTAAACACGTATTTCAGCAATTTCAGAAATTCCCTCCCCCCCACTCCCGAAGGGTGTTAAAGGGGGTGGTCGAATGTTTTAGGTCATTTCGCCGTATCTCAGCAGCAGTTATAGGTAGGAGCGCGAAAATCAGGAAAACAAATCTACTAAAAAAATGATTAAACACCTATTTCAGCGATTTCAGAAATTCCCCCCTGAAGGTGGTTAAAGGGGGGGTTTCGAATGTTTTAGGTCATTTTGACATATCTCAGCAGCAGTTATAGGTAGGAGTGCGAAAATCATGAAAACAAATCTACTAAAAAAATGATTAAACATGTATTTCAGCGATTTTAGAAATTCCCTTCCAGGAGGGGGTTAAATGGTGGTGGTCGAATGTTTTAGGCGATTTCGCCATATCTCAGCAGCAGTTATAGGTAGGAGCACGAAAATCAGAAAAACAAAATTACTAAAAAAATGATTAAACACCTATTTCAACGATTTTAGAAATTCCCCTCTGAAGGTGGTTAAAGAGGGTGGTCAAATGTTTTAGGTCATTTCGCCATATCTCAGCAGCAGTTTTATGTAGGAGCGCGAAATTAAGGAAAGCAAATCTACTAAAAAAAATGGTTAAACACGTATTTCAGCGATTTTAGAAATTCCCCCCCCCCCCCCCAAAGGGGGTTAAAAGGGGGATCGAATGTTTTAGATCATTTCGTCATATCTCAGCAGCAGTTTTAGTTAGGAGCACAAAAATCAGGAAAACAAATCTACTAAAAATGAATAAAACACATATTTCAGCAATTTTGGAAATTCCCCCCCAGAAGGTGGTTAAATGGGGGGGGGGGTTGAATTTTTTAGGTCATTTCGCCATATCTCAGCTATTCTGTAGGAGGGCGAAATTAATTAAAACAAATCTACTAAAAAATTGGTTAAACACGAATTACGGCGATTTTGGAAATTCCCCCCAGAAGGTGGTTAAAGGGGTATTCAAAAGTTTTGGGTCATTTCGCCGTATCTCAGCAGCAGATTTAGGTAGGAGCGTGAAATTCAGAAAAACACATCTACTAAAAAATGGATAATTACGCATTTCAGTGATTTTAAAAATTCCCTTCGAAGGGTCTTAAAGGGGGCGGTTTCCTGTGTTTCCCGAAGCGGATGACGTCATCCTCTAATGTGATTAAAATATGATTGTTAATTTCTTTTTCTCGCACGCGCCTTTTGCTATCTTCGATCAGTTTTTACTGTAACTTTGATGAAATAAACGAGATGATATTCTGGCTTGACTAATGTTGTTTGCAGATACTTTTATCTTTAATTTTTCTTTAGAAATTTAAACCTGCATAAAAAAAAATATGAGATATTGCTAAAACATATTAGACTGCAGTGCGAAATCCTCGCACGGCTCCACCGATATAACACTGTTTTAATAATTTATTGAACTAAATTGATCTAGTATGGCACAAAGTCTCAAGAACATACATATTTCCAAAAATGAAGTGATAAATTTTAAACCCGTAAAAACAAATGCACAAACATTTATGTTTTCACACACCCAGAAAAAGGAATTGATTAAAACAACAAAACGTTTTGTTGAGTACATTTTCGTTGTTTAAGCAACATTTTTAGTTGAAGCAAAAAAAAGGGTTTTGTTGCTTGGATAAAAATATATTGTTAACACTCTTACAAAATTTTAACAAAATTTCATCAATTTTACTTGAATTAATAAAATCTGTTTTTTTAATTTTACAATAATTTTGCAATTCCAGCAAAATTTTGTTGTTTTTGCAAAATTTAAATTGTTGTGTTACTTCCTGATATAAATTGCTGCTGATTAGTTTTTGGTGTAAATCGTGCGAGAGGATATTGCTATATTGCATTTTTCGCAATTTCTGCAATAGCTCTATCTCATTTTCAGCAGTGAATTACGCCTGTAATATTTGAACGTAACTCGATTTATTTGACTTATATAGCTATATAATTAAAGGATTAACATAATTTTTTTCATTGGGGCGGACCAAGGTGGTTTTAAAAATCCCCCTTTTCTATTTATTACTTTCTTCTATCTTTACAAGAAGAAAGTATTGGAATCATGAAGATTTTCGACTTCCGGTTTCCGACGGATTTTAGAAAGTCCTGAACACGATTTGACTGTTTTTAGAAAATGACTTTCAATGACTCTGATGTCTGTCTGTATGTGACAAAAATTTTGCGGGCACTCTATATCAAGAACTAATGCACGGAATTTAATAAAACTTTATATTCAGTTACTTCCTGATATAAATTATTGCTGATTAGTTTTTGGTGTAAATCGTGCGAGAGGCGGCGCTGCTATGTTGCATTTTTCACGATTTCTGCAATAGCTCTATCTCATTTTTAGCAGTGAATTACGCCTGTAATATTTTAACGTAACTCGATTTATATATAGCTATATAATTAAAGGATTAGCATACTTTTTGGATAATTAAAACTTTTTTTCATTGGGACGGACCAAGGTAGTTTTAAAAATCCCCCTGACCCATTTATTACTTTCTTCTATCTTTACAAGAACAAAGTACTCTGGTACTGGAAGAAAGTACACCGGTAAAATATAACAGTGAATTTTTATCCTGCTTTTGGCAGGCGTAATTTACTGCTGAAAATGAATTAAAAATTAACTATGTGTTGCCGTATGCTGGACTTTGAAATTGTCGTCTCATGTTTGCCACAGAAATTTGCGTGCTCCTGATGACATTTCCATCTTTTATTGCGGTTTCAGCCGTTACGACATATATAAGAGTGAGAAATGCCGATCTTAGGTGTAGTTCATTGTAGCTCAGTGGTAGAGCCTCAGAACGATGTTCTGTGGACCCGGGATCGACTCCTGTCTTGGCAATTTTCACTCTCTCGGTTTTCGCTTGAAAAAAACAGGATAAAAATTCACTTGTTATTATTCAAGGTTTACAGGCGTAATTAACTGCTGAAAATGAATTAAAAATAGTAAAAATTGCGTATTTAGATTGGTACATTTAACAAAAGATTTTGGTAGTATAAACAAAACAAGTTCGTAATATAACATATTTTATTATTTAAACAAACAAAATATATTTTGTTGAAAAAAGAAAATAGACTGTTAAAATAACACATAGCATATATCCATGTAACAAAAATAATTTTGTTAATTCAAGTAAAATTGAATCATTTTACTTGAATTAACAAAACATTTTTTTGCTAACGATAGAATTTTTTTTTTTTTTTTTTTTTTTTTTTGGAATTGCAAAAAAAAATCAACAATATTTCTTTTGCTGATTCAAACAAAATTTCCATTGACCAATATTTAAACGAAAAGTTTTGTTGGGTCAACCAAATTATGGTTGATTCAACAAAACTTTTTTCTGTGTGCAGGAGAAATTTATGTAAGAAAAAAGCATTGATTCTGAACGATTTAGAATGTGAAAATTTTAAAATATGTCTGTATTACAGTTAACTTAATCTTAATATACATAATTACCTCACTATGGCATGTCAAGAAGGGTTCAGTGTTTATCAGATTGCTTAATAGTTATGTCCTATACATCGGGAGGCGGCAGCACAGACAAGCACCTCATCGAGTTCACGGCTGAAATTCCAGAATTAGTTAAAACTCGATTCGCATATTAAAACGCAATCGGTCTGCCAAGTCATATCTTTGTGGAAAATATCCGAAAACCCAATTTTAGCAATTGGCTCGTAGGTTTACCATTGTGTGTTCCTGTTCCCAGTCCTCCATGTTTTCATACCCTTGGGTGCAGGAAAACATAATGGTAAACCTACGAGTCAACCGCTAAAATTGGGTTTTAAGGGGTTTTCCACCAAGATATGACTTGGCAGACCGATTGCGTTTTAATATGGGAATCGAATTTTAACTAATTTCTGGAATTTCAGCCGTGAACTCGAAGAGGCGATTGTCTGTGCTGCCGCCTCTCGGTCTACTATATATACGAAAAGTAGTCAACTACCTTAAACAAAAGTGGTGTCGAAGAGTCGAAGCCCATGTCACTACACTGCAAAAAATAATTGTTGATTTTACAGTATAAAACTGGCACCTCAGCTGCCAGTATTATATCGTAAAATTAACAGTATTAAACCGTAAAATAAGCAGTAATACGCTGCCGCGCAAGCAGTAATACGCTACCGCGCATGCGCGGTAGCGGGTCGATAGTGGACTACATCCCTCGACAGAATAAATAACTGAAAGATACGTAAGTCTGGCCAAAGATTTTTGCTATTTTTTGAGCGATCGACCAAGTTACTATACAGAGCGGTTTTAAGAAGATGTATGCAGTAAAACTCTTGTAGAGATACACATGTTTCATCAAATTTTTATCTTAATGCATAGCTTCGCTGCATTTTTATTAAATCCCTTTCATTATTTTCTGAGTAATGCGAAATCCAGAGAATCGAGAATTAAATTTCAATTTAAAGTCACATATCACAGTTACAAATGCGTTGGGATCTTTTAATCTCATCAAAAACAACTCGTTGTAAATGATCCCGCCAAGCCACAAACCTAAAACGTCAGTCACGAAAAGAAGTTATATCACATAAAAAGAAGCGATATAGAAGTGCATACTCTGAGTCCCGTGTAAAAAACTATCACCACTCATAATGCTTCCAAAGGACTAGGAGTGAGGCACAGTATGTGAAAACTGCTTGGCGACCTGCAGGCTTTTATAATGTTCGCGTTTCCTGCAATTACATATGACTATATTATTTTTATTTTATTTTATTTTATTTTATTTTATTTATTTATTGTTCTCCCATAAAATTGTAAAAAGTTGAAGCTTCTGTGTTTGCATGTCCTTTCTTATTTATGAGCTTGAAAAATCAATTTGTTGATTCTATTTACCATTATTTAAACTAGAAACACCACTCTTACGAAGATGATTTTTTAAGTAAACATGTAAAGATTTTGAGTTTGTAATATATGTATACAAATATATAATGATCATACGCATATTAATAACAATGCACCGTATAATAAACGTTAACTAAATTGAGATATATTGCAGTAATTCTAGAGTAAGCGGAATCGCATAGATCTGGGGAAAATCCGTTCTGACAGTTCTTTCGCATACAAAAATATTTATAAAAGTGATATAACAAAAATTAAAAATTTATTTTTTCGATTTTCAAAATTGATATACTGCATATATTATAAAAGGCTGCAGGTCGTCAAGCAGTTTTCACATACTGTACCTCACTCCCAGTACTTTGGAAACATTATGAGTGGTGATAGATTTTTACACGGGACTCGGAGTATGCACTTCTATATCGCTTCTTTTTATGTGATATCACTTCTTTTTATGACTGACGATTTAGGTTTGTGGCTTGGCGGGATCATTTACAACGAGTTCTTTTTGATGAGATATCACTCCTTTTTGTAAGGTACTTAATTTCAATTATACAGATTCCATTTTTATTCACAAAAGAAAAAATAAAAGAAAGATGAAAGGGGTAAAAAAAAATAATAGTGATGTACAGAATTATACAACAGAATTATACAATTTATTGAGTGACTTATTCCGATGTACAAGTCGCTACCATAACAACGGGGTAACTTTTATATTAATTTCCTTACATTGTATTCATCAGATTATTTATGACATGTTTATTTTCCTTTTTCTTTTGTTTATATCACTCTTCCGTTTATATACATTCAAAAAACAAAAAATTAGAAAATTTTACAGTAGTTTACAAGCTAATTAAAATACTGCAGTTTCAGAAAAATGTGGAAAAATAAAGCACTTTTTTTTCGGTCAATATAAGTTTATGGAGCATACTTTACCGAGAATAATCAATTTTTTTTTTAAATCTACGAACCATTGTAATTCACAAGGACTTTTATACTAATATATTAAATATTATTTTCGAAAATTACTAAGCACCTTAAAAGATTTTTATTTTTTAAGTTTTTTAACTCAACGTTTCGAGAATCGGAAAAATATAAGATTCGCAACGTTTGCAAAAGTATAAAAATTATTAAAGTGATTTAAAAATAAAAACTGTTCGTAGAGGATGACATGTATTCCAAAATTTTGTGTGATTTTGTAAATATACCACAAAGACTAAAGCGTTTACATAATGTTTACATAATAAACCATTTAAACAGATGTAAAATTTTATTAAAATTTAACCGCAAACCGAACAGTTCTTTACCGAACAGCTATTGTATACGAAATTTAGCATTTTAAGTTTTTATGGGGAATTTAAGTTATTTCCTTTTCATTGTGCTCTAGGCCCGTTTTTAGAGCATTTTAAGTTCGTCATAGCCGGAGATTCGATGAATGGCAAATATTTAAACGCAAAACTTCTAATCTTGGGGTAGCAACATTTTTACATTATATTTCTCAGCGCATGAATGTAAAGTTGGAATTTTGTAATCGCTATTTCAATTAATTCCTGATACGCTAGAATTATATATTTATAAAATAACAGTTTTTTTAATCTATGAAAATACTATATTTTAATAGGTTTAGAGCTTCAGATTACCATAACTTCAGGTTACCTTGCTTTCAGGCAGATAAAATTAACTCGTATTAAATTTTAAAGCAAGATAATAAAACCTTACAGAGATTGAAAGAGTATAAAATCATTAAAATACATCTCACTCAGTAAATATACATCGGTTGTAATGTAATCAAGATCTTCTAAGAGACCCTGTAAACGAAACGTACATGGTTCAATGCCACTTTACAATAGAGAGTTTAAATGAATCGGATGTAGTAACATATTTGAAATTCTTTAGGCGTAACTAGGGCGGGGCCGGGTGGGCCGTGCCCACCCCAGGTAGTTCCAGTGCCCACCCCAGAATTTCAAGTTCACGTGAAAATTTTATGACTGCGATATGGTCATAATTTTAATTTTCAAATATTTGAATGATTATACCAATAAATTATACTATATATTTCTGATTTGAGAACTAATGTAACGAAAACGGCGCGCACGCATATGTAAATGTGTGTGTGTGTCAGGTATAAAAGAAGCAACTAAAAGAAGCAACAAACAAAGAAAATCCCATTACTCTTTGTGATGGTGAGAAATACCACCATCTAGATCTAAACTAGCACACACTATAAAAAAAAAAAGTATTTGGTTTTTTTTCTGCATATTAGCAGAGTATTTGGTATCATTTTAATCAGTGAACAGTGAACAATACAAATTAATGATCCATTTTATGATCAGCGCATACAGATAGATAATTGTGGAACAAAGTGAACCACGGCAGTCAAGGAAATATTTGGTTTTCCGTTCCCACGAATGATTTAACTACACCTAATAAAAATGTCATGGAGAAAATTGTCAGAACAATAATATGACACATTTATTTATGAGAGCTTAAATAGGCACGAAGACCTCACAAGTAAAAGCATCTTTACCTCCCAGACACAGCACGGCGTCAAGAGGAATCGCTATTGTACCGACGGACCTATGAAACACTCAAGGGGAGTACCAAATTTCTCCCGCATGCCAATGGTCATCTCTCTAAAATCAGAGGTATGGCCGAAACATGCAAATTTTCAAGAAGTTAAAACGTATAAGGCCTTAATTTTATGTGAAAAGGGAAAAATGGTTCCATCCCTTTTTTTTGCTCCACGAAAAGAATGTGATTTTTCTTGAGAGTTCAGATTCAAAAAAGATGGAAAAGTAGAAGGTTGACTGCTCTCTAACTAAAAAAACAGATTTTGAGTGTGTGTGCCAATAGATGGAAATGTACGCGCTAAGAAAAAGCGAAAACGCGTCAGCCATTACCTCCTGCTGTCAACGTTATCTAGTAATATAAGGTAACAAACAATCTTCCTTCACCATTGTTCCATTTTATTTAATTAAGCTATATTCTTTTAATAATACGAATTTAAGTGTGTATGAAGATCCTACCCCGATCTAAATATAAAAGGCTAATCAAATAAATACTTCTAGGGTATGGAACTCTGCCTTTCAAAATCGAATTTGTTAATTCAGTAAGATAAACTGTAATTCTCAGAAAATAAATGTTGAGAATACAGTTCTCAACTAGGATTGAATATTTTTATTTTTTTAAAACATTTATATTTGTTTTTAATCATATGCTTATAATTACCTTGTAAATAAACTCAATTTTATATTCAATTAATTTTAGTCAGTTTTCCTTTTGTTTACTTAATTTATTGAATTAATATTAAGTCTTTTATTTTAGGAAATGTTTTCTTTAATATTACAATCTAGGTTTTAAAATAAGCCATTATATATTTAATGTTACATAACTCTCTGCAGGTAACCTTTGATGATTGTAATTGGCTCAAAGAGGATCCGAACTTCAAAAATAATTCACAACGCAACTTTTTCTTTTCTATAATTAATTGATAATTTGTCTAATAAAATTTTCTAAGTATAAATTATCATATCAGATCCTTAGAGTCATAGGTGCAAAATAAATACTATACGTCTCGGATAATTTAAAATACTCATATTAATCAATAAACAGCAATATAGTGGTAAATCCTATGCAATCAGACTTAAATTCAAATAATTTAATTGATCACTCTGTAGCATTCCATCATAGGGTTTACCGAATTAGAAGTGGTACCGTCACCTCTTTCTAAATTATTTTAATATATTAATTTAATTTTAGAAATAGAACTTTAGGTTATTGTATAATTTTTTAAATATAAAAATATATATGCAATATTAAGACTAAAAAAAAAAAAAAAAAAAAAAAAAAAAATTTTTTTTTGCTAACATAAATGTTCTTAATTCTAATTCTTTTGAAAAATTTTTTTTTCCTCTTTTCAACAACCAATCAAAAAAAAAAAAAAAAAAAAAAAAAAAAAAAAAAAAAAAAAATTGTTAAGCATTCATTGGGGAATCTTCATACACTCTGTAACATGCATATACCTGGCAATTCTTTTTGGGTACCTCACTAAATATATAATGATATATTAAATAATAATAAGTGTTATTGGATTGATTTGTATTAACAAAGAATTGAAAATATGACTTGTGTTACATATACTGCAACAGCAGCAAATATAAAATAAATACATAATAATGCTCAAATATTGAAATGATATATATTATATATAATTAATTTCTCGAACAGTGCATAACAATTCACCATTGGGTATCTTTTATTTTATGTTAAACAATTTTTTTTTGCTCTCTCTCTATTTTATGATTTTTGTACTTTAATTGGATGAATAAGCGTAAAAGTCAAAGAATTAGTAGAATAGATACTGGTGTCAAAACTAGACAACAATTACGCGAATTAAATAATCAAACTGTAGACACTAATATTATTTGTAATAATAGTAATAATAATAATAAGAAAAAAAAGAAAGAGAAGAAAATTATAAATTCTGAAAAAGCTACTCCTAAAATTACTACAATGGACACCCCAAATGCAGATAGCCTAATTAATCTGATTCCATACTATGATGGAAAAAAGGAAGCAAATATTAACCATTTTTTCTTACAATTTGACAATCTCATCAATAAAACTGAATTGAATAATGATTCTAAATTAACTATATTAAAGGCGAAAATTGTAGGACCTGCTAAAGATAAATTGATGAGGGATCAAAATTTGTTCGTGGAACAGAACTTAGAAACCTTTAAAACAAAGTTAAAACAATTATTCGAACCCAAAACCACATTTCTAGAAGCGCAAAAGAAATTTTGCAATCTCAAACAAAAACCGGAACAAAACATGAACGAATTTATATTAGAGTTTAATGCGGCAGCAGACCTTTATCTAAAAAAAAGTGGGCAAGATATAGGAGCTAACAACAGCTCTACATTCATGGAAATGATCAAATTATCTCAGTTTTTGGAATCAATTCGTAGTGATTTAAGTCTGGAAGTAAGAAAAAACTCTCCGCCGGACTTTAAAACAGCGTGCAACATAGCCTTAAAATTAGAGGAGGCTTATTCACATGTCAATTTAAAGGACATCAACAACATTTCCAAAACTAAAGATTCTGATTTGTTAAATGAACTGCTTAAACTCAATGTAGAAAGTGCAGAGAATATAAAATTATTAACCGCGGAATTAAATAACATAAAATTAAAGGTAAATGCCACTAACAATGATACAACTAGGTTTTGCAAGTACTGTAAATCCACATCCCATACGAACCCACATTGTTGGTTTTACAAGGGCAACGAACAAAACAGCAGTAATTACGTGGACGAAAATAAAAAAATTCCTGAGAATATTCAAATCGAAAAACCAAATTTTTATCAAGGGGGAAACCAACAAGCTCAGGGAAACTTTCAGCAAACCCCAAATTACACGCACCAAAACTTCAACCCTATGCAATATTCTGCTCCTCAGTACATGTACTATGCACCACCCCCACCCCACCAACAATTTATGCCGATATCATATCCCAGTTTCGGAAATTATGGAGGCAATTTCAACGAACAGAGATCATATGACCAGCGAAGAAATTATAGAGGGCATAGAGGGGGCTACAAGCAAAATAATTATAAAAAACATGATTATACAAAAAAAAATAATTCACAGCAGAAATTTGAAAACAATAAACAAGATAAAGATCATGATCAGAATTCTAGTAACAATAAGGGAAACTAAAGTCGGGACTTACATTCTCAAATACAAGGCACCCGCGTAAGTCTCACTGCGGGTCTAAAAAAAATAACAAAATTATTGCTAGTGTCAAAAGTAATGACAATTCTCAACTTCCGATTATTACTTTTGAAATTAATGGTGTTAAGATTAATGCTTTGACAGACAGTGGGGCGGCAGTAACTTTGGCATCACCTATATTGTTCGAACAATTAAAGAATGCACACGTAAAATATAAAAATCTCTGTAACCAGGTAAAAATTCAAACATTAACAAATTCGACAATCTCTTTTAAGCAATGCATTAAATTAACTTTCAAATTGGAAAACGTTTTTGTATCGGGGGCATTCTATGTTACAACTCAAGATTTTGGTCGGAACTACAATATGCTATTGGGATTCGATTTCCTCAAAACAAATAATATTATCCTAGATTTTGAAGATAAAACCATGAAATTAAAAAACAAAAACATTGCACTTCAATTTCTAGAAAATGAACCTCAAAGTCTGATAAGTAACTTAACTGCTAACTCTAATGAGAATCAAAATAAAGAAACAATACGCAAAAAGAAAAAAAAACGTATCTCGCACAAAAATTTTGTTACAGCAAAACTAACACAGACAACGGAGTTACTACCAGGCGAAAAAAAAATTGTTGCATTACTATTAGATCCAGATAAATTCGCAACTACAAATACAATACTCTTGGAACCGATTAAACATAATATGAAAATTTATTATAAAACATCAATTCACGAAATTGCCAAGGATAATAAAATTCATATAATAATCACTAACAAATCACAACAAAAATTAATCTTAACAGAGGGAATGAACATTGGCAAAATTTCTAAACATTTTGAAATAAAATCAGTTGACACTGAGGGTCAAGAAGTAACGAAGCAGGTAGTGCACATTAATAATCTGAATTTAGAGCAAGTTCGTGAACGGAGAAAAGCAGAACTTAGATCAGACGACTTTAATTTACAACATTTAGACTCGGACACAGCAGAAAAATTAAAAAAAATACTTCTAAATAATGCACATGCCTTTTCTAAGAATTACGATACACTCGGACAATCTTCATTAGTCGTCCCAAGATTTAATTTAATACATAATTATCCTCTGCAGACTAAACCATACAAAACTGCACACAATGTTAAGGAGTATACTAAAAAAGAAATTGAAAAACTTTTGAGAGCAAATATCATTCGTAAATCCAACTCTGATTACGCTTTCCCTGTTATTTTCGTTAAAAAAAAATCTTTGCAGAAAAACGAACAGGCTAATGAAGTTAAATATCGTATGGCGGTCGATTATAGACTTTTAAATGAAATACTTCAAAATTATGCGTACCCCATACCCGAAATTAAAGAGATTCTGCGGAGAATGAGTGGAAAAAAATATTATACAGTACTGGATCTACACAGTGCGTTTTTCCAAATAAATTTACGTGAAGAAGACACTGAAAAATTAGCTTTCATAACGGAGCACGGTAAATTCTCCTTTTTAAGATTGCCTTTCGGAACGCGACTCAGTACTGCGGTGTTTGCAGAATTAATTGATAAAGTGTTGGGCCACTTTAATGAAGATCAAGTCGCTTATTTTATTGACGATGTGATCCTAGCAGCCGACTCACTCGAAGAAATGTTAGATCTGTTAGACAAAGTCCTTAAAGCTTTTATTGAAAATAATTTAACTATTGAGCCTACTAAAATACAAGTCTGTATGTCAGAAATCGAATTTCTCGGTTTCACCCTAAACAGCGAAGGATACTCTCCTTCAAAAAGAAACATAGATAAAATTCAAAATTTAGTTAAACCTAAAAATAAGAAGGGAGTTAAATCTCTACTTGGTCTTTCGAATTATTTTAGATCGCTTATTAAAGACTATTCTAAAATAGTTGACCCATTAATTAATCTTACTAAAGACAAAGTGAAATTTAAATGGTCTGACATAGAAGAAAATGCTTTCAAAGAAATCCAAGCAGCGATAGTTAAAAATCCCACATTAAAACCCCCGGATTTCTCAAAAGATTTCATTTTAATCACAGACGCTTCTAAAACAGCTATTTCTGGAATTTTAGCACAAGAATACGACGGAGAACAGCTGCCAATTGAACATTTTGGGCGAAAATTAAGGGATCCCGAAAAGAACTACCCCAGTTTCAAACTCGAACTACTGGCGGTTCATGAAGCGGTGATGTATTTCAAGCATATTCTCGCAGGGAGAAAATTTAATATTTATACAGACTCCAAAGCGCTAACGTATTTTTTAAATTTGGAAAAGCAACCAGACATTGTAGCAAGGTGGTTGGACAATTTGTCCCCTTTTAACTACTCTTTTCAGCATATCGAGGGATCTAAAAATCCTGCTGATTATGTTTCGAGGAACATTAATAATATAATTTCAAGAGAAAAATTGCAAAATTCATTGTTTACGGTAAACAAAGCTCTATCAGATGAAAACATTAAACTACAACAATTAGAAGACGAAAAATTAAATAAAATAATAAACAAAATTAAAACTGACAAACAAAACAAAACCACAAAAAAATTCACTCTCAATCAAAAAGAAATATTAATATTAAAGCCAGGCTCTGATACAAATGAACTGTTAATTGCTCCGGATAAACTTAAAGCTGAAATAATACAGGAAGCTCATAAACCACATTTCGGATTTTTTAAAACTTATCAAATAATAAAAGCTAGATTCTACTGGTACGGGATGTACAGGGATGTAAAGAATTATTGCACTAAATGTATACCATGTAATACGACTAAACAACATCAAACTATTAAAGTTCCCACACAAAAAATAATCAAAGATAAAGAAATCGGATCAGTTTTGCATATAGATTTAATTGGTTTGCTTCCAATGACGCTACGCAAAAATAAATTTGTATTTATGATTATTGATTCCACATCAAGATTCTTGGAGGCTGTACCGGTTCGCAATTGTGAATCACAAACACTTCTAAATGTATTGAATCGCTATTTTAGTAATTTCGGATTGGCGCGATCCATAAAATTGGATAATGGCCGGTATTTTCACTCTGATTTATTCAAAGAATACATGGATTCTCTTAACATAGACCTAGATTTTACGTCCGTGAATAATCCACGCAGTAATGGGCTCTGTGAAATCAGTAATAAAATATTAAAAAATTCAATTGTGGCTATGTGTAAAAACTCTTTAGAATGGGATACCAGGATTGATTTTTTTAAAATTAATTATAACAGTACGCCGCACAGAGCTACGGGATTTTCTCCGGCACTTCTATTTTTCGGTAGAGAAATAAGAACTCCTTTTTCCATACACTTGCCCGACCAAGACATAATTGTCAAAACCTACGTTAAAAATAGAGTCCAACATATTGAGGAAATAAAGAAATTAGCCTTACAAAACCAAAAAAAAAATGATGGCGGAGTACATCGACAGTACTCCAGTCCAAAAAGTAAAATTTCTACAAACGGGACAAGAATGCTACTTAAAAGTCGTGGGTAAACCAGGTGTACTTCAGCCAAAATTTTTGGGACCATTCGAGGTGGTAAGGAAGCTTAGGAATAACAATTACCTATTAAAGGAAATTGCATTCCCAGATAAAGCGACTATTAAACGCCACATAAATAAATTATTCTCACCAACGAAAGTGGAATCACAGACTATACACATAAATTCCTAGATAGGGAAGCGAGAAATTTTTTTCTCTTTTATTGCTCTCGAGGCAATATGTATATATTTATTTTAAATTTTTATCGTTTATAGATGTCTTATTTTTCTTTAGTTTAGTACACATTTTATAATTTTCCATTATTGTTTATTTACAGTACATTGAGGACAGGTTACTTTTAAAAAAAAAAAAAAAAAAAAAAAAAAAAAAGATCATTTAGGGAGGATACTGCAAGTTTTTTTTTCTTTGCTACACAGTGTACTACTGAGGGATTTGGCTCGTCAGAGGGAGTTATGAACAAACATGCACGTTAAATAAAAAATAATAATAATTACGGTAAAAATAAAAACAGAGGCAGCCTTGCCAGGGTATCACCCTTTCAAACCCATTTTATACTAATTTATATAACAAAACAAAAAAATTTTTTATTATATAACCTTACCCCCTCTACTAAAAGTGAAAATAAAAGTCTTTATATGTAGCACAAAACATATAACTAATCGATTTAAAATTACAAGTCAACATCTATTCACTCGGCGACACAAATATAAATAATAATAATACAACATTTTATATTGACCAATATTTATAATAATTCATCCTTTGCTTAAAGCCACGGATTGACGAATCCACTTGAATTATTATAACAAAAAAAAATCGGTCAGATTTTACAAAATTATTTTAGTTTAATATTTGATATAATCTATAACTTGGTTTTAACAACGCGTTTCAATTTTAATTTTAGAATAATCGTACGATTTCATATTATAAAACAAACAAGTAAAAAAAAAAAAAATTTTTTTTAGTTGTCCCTAAGGATTAACATTTCAGATAATTTAAAAAAAAAAAATAATAATAATAATAATAATAATAATAAATAAAAAAAAATACCATTGAACGTTTCAATTATTACAAAACATAAATTGGATGTTTAATTTATACCTTAAATATTTAGGTAAATTATTTCACACTTAAAAAATAATAATAATAAAAAGGTGTTGGATACATGTCAATGATCATTTCAGCAATTTATTGGATGTTAAAGTCTCGTTTTTGCAGGCGAAATTGAGACTATCTGCGCAGAGCATCTAATAATGCATTTAGCTGAGATATTTCTAATTAACTAAATTTCCAAACTTTACAAAAAAAAAGAATTTGTTTAATTTTTTTTTTCTAACTATATGTAATATTTTATAAAACAAAAAATAATAAGAGAAAAGAAAAGCGAACGCTCGCTTTCGATTCCTTAAATATGTATATTTACACGTTAATATATTTTAAAATAATAATAAGAAGAAGAATAAATAATTAAATAAATATTTTACAATTGCATGCACATTTTCGTTTGTGCAAAGCAACGCTCGCTTGTTCTCGCTAACTTAAATTGTAACTAGAAAATCAATATTATATTAAAAAAATATATATATTATAATACATTACGTTTTTATACACAATATAAATAAATAAGTAAATATATAAATTGACGAGAAGATAGTGCGATGCAAACGGATTTGACCACGTTACACGTGTACCGATTTTTTTTTTTTTATAGAAAATATTAAGTAGATATACAGATTTAAACATACCTCATTTTTTTTATAAATCCAAGTCGGGTATACACGACTTTTTTTATTTTAATCACACCTGTAATCTTATTTCAACAATAAAATACAGATAGCTGAATTTTGGCGAGTAATCCAAAATCTGCACAGACACACGTGCAATCAAATCGTTTCACTGATTTTTTTTTTTTTTCCCCACTGTCAGTAATACAGGAGTTTAGTAAACGTCAACCACAGGTGATGAAAGATACCTAATACACGGCTTATCATTTCGCAAATCGTCCCCTGGATACAACTGAATCCGAAGGTAGGGAGATGAGTCATTGTCCACAGGTACGGTCATCTAGCTGTCATTCTCTATCCTTCCGCTTAGCGGTGATGGATTAGAGGGAGAAAAGATTACTGTTTTTTTTTCTTTTTCTTCTTCTGCCTTGTTTTTTTTTTTTTTTTTTCCAACCCCGTCCATTCCAAGGCAGGCAGTTTAAAAGGGTATTGTGTTTGACTTTATAGATGGATATTTAAATTTTTGGTATCGAAAGAAGAAAACAAATTTTCATTTTTTCGATCTGTTTCTTTTATGAAAATATATTATTATTGAGAATATCTTTCATTCAGAAAAGTAGCCTTTTCACATATTCCAAAACAATTGTTTTAGTAAGAATGATAAGATTTTTTTTTTTTAACATAACATTTTCTTTATATATATATATAAAAAAATAAAGAAGTTTTCCTTTCTGCTCAAGAGAAAATAATTCATGTGAGAATTAGATTATAATGTTTATAATACAGATTGTAGTACAACAGACATGTGATTATATAGATGTGTTTTCTCTCAATGTTTTTCATATATTATATAATTTTTTTTTAATTGTATGGTATTCATTATCAATGCATACAGCTTACTGATTATATTGAGTATTTGTTTTAAATGATTCTGTATATTGTGTTTCAACGTATGGGTACCTAATTAGCCTGTAATAATTAAAATAAAAGATTTGCCAATTTATATGTATGTAATAACTAAAAATATAAGAGTGGAAAAGAAAATTAATTTTTTTTTCTTTCTTCTCTCGGGCATTTTATTTTATTATTTGGCTTATTCAAATTTTCCTGCTTTATTTGGATTTGGACCTATTAAAACTCAAAATTTTAATAAATGTTTTTGGAACAATGGAAATTGAAACCACATTTGAAACCACACAATTGTCACACATGATAACTTGCTGAAGAAGTCATGTCTTTCATCAGATTTTTCAACAGTGAACTTTTGATTACGCTTTATTTCACCAATGTGTAAAACTTTTTTCTGGTGTTGCAAACCTACTTACACTCCAAACCTAGTGACACCCCAGCTTATCCCAAGTTCCTAGACTTTTCCATGTGAACATTTTCAGTTTTGATCTTCAATATAATACGACGATGGACTTTCATCGAGTACTTTGTGGCTATATATATATATATATAAAAAAAAGATACTGTGGACCTTTTTTTTTCTAATGTCGGGGGAACAGATGATGGTGAGAAATACCACCATCTAGATCTAAACTAGCACACACTATAAAAAAAAAAGTATTTGATTTTTTTTCTGCATATTAGCAGAGTATTTGGTATCATTTTAATCAGTGAACAGTGAACAATACAAATTAATGATCCATTTTATGATCAGCGCATACAGATAGATAATTGTGGAACAAAGTGAACCACGGCAGTCAAGGAAATATTTGGTTTTCCGTTCCCACGAATGATTTAACTACACCTAATAAAAATGTCATGGAGAAAATTGTCAGAACAATAATATGACACATTTATTTATGAGAGCTTAAATAGGCACGAAGACCTCACAAGTAAAAGCATCTTTACCTCCCAGACACAGCACGGCGTCAAGAGGAATCGCTATTGTACCGACGGACCTATGAAACACTCAAGGGGAGTACCAAATTTCTCCCGCATGCCAATGGTCATCTCTCTAAAATCAGAGGTATGGCCGAAACATGCAAATTTTCAAGAAGTTAAAACGTATAAGGCCTTAATTTTATGTGAAAAGGGAAAAATGGTTCCATCCCTTTTTTTTGCTCCACGAAAAGAATGTGATTTTTCTTGAGAGTTCAGATTCAAAAAAGATGGAAAAGTAGAAGGTTGACTGCTCTCTAACTAAAAAAACAGATTTTGAGTGTGTGTGCCAATAGATGGAAATGTACGCGCTAAGAAAAAGCGAAAACGCGTCAGCCATTACCTCCTGCTGTCAACGTTATCTAGTAATATAAGGTAACAAACAATCTTCCTTCACCATTGTTCCATTTTATTTAATTAAGCTATATTCTTTTAATAATACGAATTTAAGTGTGTATGAAGATCCTACCCCGATCTAAATATAAAAGGCTAATCAAATAAATACTTCTAGGGTATGGAACTCTGCCTTTCAAAATCGAATTTGTTAATTCAGTAAGATAAACTGTAATTCTCAGAAAATAAATGTTGAGAATACAGTTCTCAACTAGGATTGAATATTTTTATTTTTTTAAAACATTTATATTTGTTTTTAATCATATGCTTATAATTACCTTGTAAATAAACTCAATTTTATATTCAATTAATTTTAGTCAGTTTTCCTTTTGTTTACTTAATTTATTGAATTAATATTAAGTCTTTTATTTTAGGAAATGTTTTCTTTAATATTACAATCTAGGTTTTAAAATAAGCCATTATATATTTAATGTTACATAACTCTCTGCAGGTAACCTTTGATGATTGTAATTGGCTCAAAGAGGATCCGAACTTCAAAAATAATTCACAACGCAACTTTTTCTTTTCTATAATTAATTGATAATTTGTCTAATAAAATTTTCTAAGTATAAATTATCATATCAGATCCTTAGAGTCATAGGTGCAAAATAAATACTATACGTCTCGGATAATTTAAAATACTCATATTAATCAATAAACAGCAATATAGTGGTTGCAACACTTATATGACCCGGAGTCTATAGGGTTCCAAAAGGAACAAAGTGAAATATTATCTGAAAGCTCTAAATCTGAACGAGAGTTTTCTTTTTTTGTCACGAGGTGATGGGGAAAAAATCAGTTCCAGATGTCCAGTTCCGTATTCTTTCAACTAAGTCATCTGCTGTGGTGAGAGCGGATGAGAGAGAGAAGGGGATAGTGGGGGGCACAGGTGCCCGAACGGTTTTTTTTTTCTTACAAAATAATGACCAATTTAAAAAACAGGATGTAATTGATACATTACTGATCAATTAATTGTCTTGTCTGAGTGATGAGATACGGCAAAAGTCGTAAATGAGAACATCATCGCGGGGAGCTTACCCTTTACTTTGAGGGTTAAGGTAGAGCGAATTTTTTGCAATTTGCCTGCGGCTGTAAGCGTGTGGGATTATTTCCCTTTTCCAAGTTTGCATGCGTAATTATCAGTGCGCAAATAAATTCTGTAGTTTTGGAAATTTTTGTTTGTATTGCTGCATGCTGCTTCATGGATCGAGGCTCTTTGCTTCATGTTTCTGAATGTACTTTTTGTGAGTAAATTTTTCCTTATCAATCTTTGATATTCTGAATAAATAGAAGGGCTTGTATTTAGTAAGTACCTTGTATTGTTGTAGTTGTACCTTGTATTTAGTAAGTTAACGAGTAGTACTAAGCTCTCTCAGAAAAACTTAGCAATATTTAATTTTATAATATAAAAATTATTAATAATATTTAAGTTATTTTTATTAAAATATTAACTTTTAATAAATAATATATCAGATTTTAAAGATTAATTAAAATATAGGTATTTTACCTTTACCATATGACATATTATCTCATAACACTCTCATCGAAAAAATAAACTGTATTTTGAGAAAATGTAACATAACAGGTTCTTACTTGAACCTCTTTAATTAATGTCATTTATTATTTAAAAAAAAAAAAAAAAACTATTTGGTAAAGACAGAAATTTATTTTTGAAATTGTCAAATTTAAGCTTAATTTTTTTTTTCAAAATTTTAGAAAAATCCTGTATGTTTGCAACTTCTAAAAATGATCGCCCGCTGTGGTGCATTTAAAAATT
Source organism: Maratus michaelseni (assembly GCA_963931845.1). Classification (NCBI taxonomy): domain Eukaryota; kingdom Metazoa; phylum Arthropoda; class Arachnida; order Araneae; family Salticidae; genus Maratus; species Maratus michaelseni. The sequence goes on along the minus strand of OZ007591.1, from coordinate 109,783,349 downwards.
TGATTGATAAATCAAAAGGAGCAATAAGTTTTTTTTGCCGAGTTGCCAATTGAATAGAATTTTTTTTCTTACTGACTTACTGTTTCTTTCTGACAAATAACACTATAAAACAGTAAAATTTTCCTTCTATGTCCTTAAAAATTTCTTTTCAATTTTGGAATATTTATTTTAAAATAAAGGAGCTTTTATAAATTTATTTTAATTTAGAGAAGGAATTATGGAATTTAACGTTTCATTAATTAATAATTTTTAAGATCATCCTCTTCTTAAAAAAAAAAACTGAAAGCTTTTTTATTTTATTTTTGTGTGTAAAGTGTACTTGTAAAATAACTCATTGTTGTACTCATTACTCAAAACACAAGTATTTGTGTTAAATATGGTGTACAATTTACTTTAAAGTTTATTTTTGAATACTTTTAAATCTTAAAATACATTAATATTAGGCCTACCGAATTTTCAGCATCTGGTTTACAGATGTCGAATATTCGCTGTTGGATCAAAATCACTAATCGATGCATCTCTATAAGCACCTTTCAAATGTGATAGAAATAATTTTGAAGAATACTTTTGTTTTCCCATGAAAAAAGGTAAAACTTAAGCTTTTTTATTTATTTATTTTGGGCGAAAATTATTTCAGGTAAAAATGTTTTCCATGTGAGTTCTCTTTAATCAAATCTCTTTCTGCGGAATTCTGATGGAGCTAATTAAATTTAAAATCAATCCACTACTATAGAAATCATCGTAGTTTAAAAATTATAATGTACTATTAAAATTTAAGAATATATATATATATATTTTAAACTTTAAAATACTTCTGATTTCTTTTTTTTTTTCAAGATTTTATTCACTATTTTATGTGATATGTCAACTTTTGAAAGGACAATAACTTATACAGTATCGAATTTAAAAATTGTGTTCTTATAAACATATTTTGCACATGTTAAAAATTGAGGATTTTATGCAATAAAACAGTGGAGTATCCACTGAATTTTAAATAAAAAACGCATCGTTTTCAGTAACGGTTTCGAAGATTAAAAAAAAAAAAAAAACATAAGAAAAAGTAAAATGCGGTCTATGTAGAGATTGACCTCAACTATCCAATGCAAAAAATAAAATGGAAAATCATCTTAAAAATATGAAAATGCAAACTAAATATTGGATGTTTTCGCGTAAGTGAAGTCTCTTGTCAGAATGTCAGGCTGACGTATCAATTGTCTTTTGCTTATTTAAATGTATTCGTCCCTCAAAATAAAAACTAATCTTTTCCTTCCACTCCTCAAAATATTCTTTTTCACATTCTTACATTTCTTAGAATTTTTAAACAAATTTAGAGTTTACATTAATGATTTCAAGAAAAATTTTCTCTAATTTTCCCGTTTATTCATTCTTAAAATAAATAGATTCAGTTTACTTTACCTGCATAAAATTACAGTGATCGGAAAACTTCTACATTGTAGACAGGTTTCAGTTGTATACATTTTTCAGACATGTATAAATTATATCTATATGGTATTCGTTCTATCGGAACCACGAAATTTTTCTCAAGACAGTTTTCTGTAATAGACACGTAATAGACACAATTCAACATTTTGCTGTTGGAGAAGTGGAATTCGGTAAGAATCAAAACATTTATTTTTTTTTTTAAATGAAATTTGGAGAAGTGATAGTTTAAGTGCTGTGTTTAAAACCGGGACATGTATTGGGACACCCAGACATTATGCCTAAAATTGGGTCTCTCTCGGAACTTCTAGTCATCTTAAAAATTTCAATGGCACAATGAATAGCAGTGGTGCCGAATTATATGGGCCCGTGAGGCTTTAGCGTCGAGCCCGCCCAATAATTTGCTCCCCTGACCCACCTAATTTCCCTTGTTTTATTTCACTACGTATTTATTTAAATTTTTAAATCTCTGAAACAAAATTTCATTTTCTATTAGTGGACAACAAATAAGAGTGAAATATGCCATCCACAGGATATCGTCGGGATAGCTCAGTAGGGAGAGCGTTGGTACGGCAAACCAAAGTACCCAGGTTCGAGTCCTGGGCGTTAGTCCTGTGTGCCTTGGATATAATTTACTTAGTTAAATATACTTTCCTCTGTTCATTATGAAAATTTCATTTTGTTGACGTTGAAAAATAGCATTGACATCCGTAACAGAGACATCAAGAGCACTAAATGTTCTTCAGTACACATATAATTATTAAATTTCTCTCAACAGTTCAATTTCCTATATATATACTTGATCAGCAGTATTGTTGTCGTACGTAAACCAAAAGGTAAATGCTAGAATCATGTGAACTTTAATGACTATGCTATTGAGAAAGAGAATGTATATACGGAGCATTAAAAAAAAAAAAAAAAAAAAAAAAGATTCTAAAATGTATACGGCGAGTAACTTCGTATGCCCTCCACTATACCCCTTTTGATCAGTGAGTATAAATCAGTGAGTGAACATTATCTATATTTTAGTGTCCTAATCCTGATAATTATAAAGCTCATAAATGACTGAAATGCTTTGCTTCTTGTGTTTTTAATTTGTATTGATATTTATGATATTATAGTAAATATTAACGTTATTATGCAAAATAATTCATTAATAACATAAGCAAATAATAAAACGTGCCGTGCTATTTTGCTTAAAAAATTTGGTCCCATACAATATATTTCAAAAGTTGGCTCCATTGATCAATGGCATTCCTAAATAATAACCTTGATAATAAGTTGTTTCTAATTTTAAGTCAAAATTTTCATTAAATTAACGAGTTTGGTCTCAATGCAGTTTTTTTTAATATTCTTGTACGTATCAATGGCGCAGCCAGAATTCTGCTCAATGGGGAGGAGAGGTTTGAATTGTTGATAATGGTGGTCACTGGTTACTTGAATCACCGGCTAATCGAATCAGTTTAGCTAATGAAGTAATAATATTTTTTTTTCCCTCGAAGAGTAGAATCAATAGTTACGTTGACCATAATTCATTTCAGCAACGTTTACTTATATAAGAGTTAGAAAACATCAAATGCACCAATGAAATAACAAAAAACTGTTAGATTAATATAGTGTTTGAAAAATGAGGAGGCAAACTTAAGAAATGGAAGGGAATAATAGTACAGCAAACAATTTTTTGTACAGAAAATCAGGAATCTATTTTTAAATCAGAAATACATAGGATTTCATTCCAAGACAATCCCGAATTCTTGTTCTTAACTTTAGTAATAATAAAGCAATTTTAGCAAAATTTCCAATAGACTTTACTTTGCGTCAGATGTAAAATAACACGAGAAGAGGTAGAATTTATTATAATCCGCGACCAAACAATGCCAAACTAAGTATTCCATATTTTAGGATGTAGTTGACATTAAACGCGGTATCGTTGACTGAATTACTGACTGTGCACTTCCAGCCCTTTATTTGACATCTAATTTCGTATACAGTATACTGAAAATTTCGTTAAAATATCTTCATTATTATTAAAGCTCTCTAAAAATACTTGGATTCGACTTGACTTCCTATATCCTATATTTTTCACTAAATAAATGGATCGCGACCTGGTTTCCTATACAAAAATCTTTAATTGTAGTGTGCTCTACCACCTTTTACAGATTGTCCTACCTTTTTTTAAAACACATTGTTTATGTGTTAAGTATGTGTGCTTTCTAAATATTATTTGTTTTTAACCTTTTTCATGATTTTGGAGAATATTTATCTATTAAAACACACATAAATAACGCCTGCATTCAAGTCTAAACATACACACATACAAACTATAAATACAATAAACCCAACAAGTGTGAAAAATTAGCCACAGCCAGGTATCGAACCTAGGACCACAGCATACAAGACTCATGCTCTAACCACTGAGCTACCCCGGCCACCTGGGTCTGCAATTTATTAGTGAGAAATTTCAGACCCATGTATTGGCCGGGGTAGCTCAGTGGTTAGAGCATGAGTATTGTATGCTGTGGTCCTAGGTTCGATTCCTGGCTCTGGCTAATTTTTCACAATTGTTGGGTTTATTGTATTTGTAGTTTGTATGTGTGTATAATGTTTGCGTGTATGAATGTTTATCTATATTTAGTTTTCTGTTAGAAACACCTATGCAGAATGAAAGATAGGTTGTACCTGCCTTCGACCGTGGAAAAAAAAGAAAATACATTATAATAACAGTTTTGAAAAAAGAGGGTACTTTTTAACTTTCTCTGCCCCTTCCTGAAAGTAGGGGCGAAAGGATCTACTTATATATACTTTTATTTAAATGAAATACATTATAGCTAAAACTCTAAAATATATTCCAGTTTTTACTTCTTATCTGATTTAAACACGACTGTAATTTTGTCCACATGAAAAACAATATGTCATAATTTTGATGATATAGAGGAAGCATTATTTAAGATTTAATAAGTGTAGATCAAAATGTATAACTAATTTATTACTTATTAATTTCAGTTAAAGCATAATTAGCATAAGTTTGTGTGTAATTATAGTAAGTTATATAAATTCTATGAAAATGCTTCATATTTAACGCTTTTCTTTTGAAAACCTTGCTCATAGACATGTATCTGTAAGTCAAAGTCAATAAAATTGCAATCAGTGCTTCTTTCCTCCGGGGAACGCGTGGCCTGAAGAACATTTCGAGCTACCTTACTAACTAATGAACTACACTCTTTAAATATATAGCCCCCCCCCCAACCCCTCAGGAACAAATTGTTTGAATGAAACACTACAATAATCTGTTCAATCAAAAACACATTTTACATTTATATCCTTATAGCGCATTTTCTTAATTCTTACTTTGTCAAAGATTTTTACCTGCATCACTCGCATACCTTGGTCTTAGAAATAACTGATAGCAAAAACACAAAAGAAGATGCACATGCAGAGGTCTGTTTGGGCTCGGTCCTGGCCCGAAACCGGACCAACCCACGGGCCAGTCTCCGGCCTATTTTCATTCATGGCGATCGGACCGGGCCTGGCTTCCTTTTTTCCAGGCCGGGCTGAAACTGGAATTCATTCTTCCTAAAGGTCTAGACGAGTTGAAATTTTCGGGTCCTGTTTTTATCAAGCCCATATGAAAATAATTGGCCCTGCCTATCCTGACATGACCCATGCAAAAATCAGTAAAATTTCTATCGGCCCAACAATTTTTGCAAAAAATGCATATATTTTTAAATCGTCATTGTTCTATATTAAAATTTTCAATTTATTCTTTTTAAAGAATAGTTCATTTTCTAGGCAATTAAAATTAAAGTACAATAAAGTATGTGAAAAAAAACCTGCCCATGACAGAATCCTGTTTCAAACGGAAAAATGTATTTATCCATGCAAAATGAACATAATAATACGTGAGAAAAGAATGTAATATATTTACAACCGACAGTGTATATGCTAAGAAGGTAACTTTCCTATAACGGATATTTCTGTTCTCCTACGTGATTCCGTCTTAGATATTTTTACTATACTATAAGAATATTCAGGTTTTTAAGTCTCCAAGCCATGTAATATGGATTAAAGTTATTAATAACAACTGAGTCATTTGCATACAAATCGAGATCCAGTAATAAAATAAATATCTCAGCACAAAGCGTTTTTTAAAAAACGAAGAATGCAACAAACAACATGAAAAGAAAAACTAAAATAAATATTTTTGTCAGAACGCCTCGTAGAAGACAATTTTTAACCATACCAGTGTAAAAATATGTTTTTGTTGAAATTCAGGCGAGCTGGGAAGGGATAATTATGTTTTTGTATGAGCCAGGCCGGGCTCGGGCCGAGGTTCTAGCTTTTATACTGGGTCGAGCCAATAAACTATGTGCATGGCCCGGACCGGATTCGAGTCTAACTTTTAGCTTTTTTTTGTGCCAGGCCGGCCTAATATACATACATATATTTTTTACGATCCGGATCGAACTTTTAACTTTTATACCCGGCTGAGGGGCAAAAAAATTTCTACAAGTCGGGTCGCGCTCGAACCTAGAAATTTCTCCGGTGCAGACCTTAACAGAAAGTCTCAAACTGAGAAAAACCTATAAACATATATTTTATGTTTTTTTTTTTTTCCTCCTGGAAATTGATGTCTATTATCCTTTTGAACATGGAGCAAAGACAGAAATTCAATTTAAAAACTATCCACTGTATAATACTCAAAGCGTATGACGGTCGAAATAATGATACTTTTACTGTAAGATGTCTGAAAAATGTAATTGCTACCCTTTTTCAAAACAAATGACAGTTTTCACTTAACCAGTGCATCTAAGATCTTCCACAGTTTAAATATAATATTCGCGATCTAATTGAATCACTTTGTTGAATATAATTTGATTCAACAAAGCTGCGAATTTCAAATAAACTAAAAAAACTTAATATTAACTTTAGTTTCGATTCATAAAAGCGTCTAATTTGCTTAACTAGTGATTCATATAAGCGGCAATTATAATATTTTTTTAACTCTGGAAGGGATTTTACCCCTCCCCCCCCCCTTGGGCTGTGCCACTGGACGCATACACACATACAAAGGACTTATGAAGTTGGGGGCCTGTGCCCACCCCACAAAATAGCTCTAGTTACGCCTATGTGTGCATATAGCTACTTTGACAAACGTTATGCTATTTACTATTGTTTTTCCTCTGTGTTAGTACAGGAATCAAGTACTTCAACGTAAAAATTCGCTAATTACACAACTATTTAGTCTTATTAAAAAATCTTTTGAGTTACCCTGTAAACGAACAGTAAACTCTACAATTCTGTTTTACATTAGGAAGCTAACTTAGGTCGTTCGTAGTAACATATTTTAACATCATGCACATACGTTCTTTTTTAAAAGAGTAAGACCATTTAATATTTTTTTTCTTCATCTTAAGTATAGGAATAAATAACTTTAAAGTGGTATACATAAAAAACTAATTAATATTTTTACACGAAATCCTCTTTAATAAAAAGCTATGCGTTGCTGACGATTGGGATTTTTGATAATCGTTGCCACAGATTAAACTCGAAAAATGAAACATTTGAAGTTGCTGAAAAAATTAATAGCTCGAAAAGTATTTGTCAGAAATTTGTTAGACAAACTTCGTTAGAAAGGTAAAAAATTGTATTTTTCTTGATATAAATTTCAAATCTAATGATTAAGCCGTTTTTTAAATATTGAATTTCAAAAATTACCAAATTTCACAATGGAGTACCATAGCGAAATCTTCACGCGTAAAAAGATAATGATAACGGCCATGTGTCCTGTCGTATATTGGCTATAGCACGAGTCACAAATTATAGTAGCCTTACTATTCTGTTAAAATATAAAAGTGAATTATGATGCCACGAGTGCATGATTTTTATTGAATTTTATTACAATCATCTTAGAAACAAGGTTTTAGAATTTTTTTTTTCCAATTGGACTAATAAATTGACCAATACTATATATTATTTTGCGTTTTAAAGAGTAAAGGTGGGGGAGCGCTTTATATTATTTAGGTTTCCACAGAAACTTTTGGTCAGAATTGAAAGTTTAATATATTAAAACATCAGAAATTAAATCTCCATTAAATCGGCAATAATTATAACTACAGCGCCTAGAATACATAGTGTGGAAACCGGCTATCCTTGTAATGCTTTTTTAAAAAGCGCTAAAAAGTTGTAGCCTATATAAGGAGCTAGCAGATGGCGCTGCGATCCCATTGTTATCTTTTCAGAAACGTTGTACATTTATTGGATTCAATTTTATAGTACTATTTTGTAGCAGATTTCCACACTATGTATTCTAGGCGCTGTACTATAACGACTGTCCTCCAGTTCGTTTGGATAGATTTTCATTTAAAAATATAAAATCAACATTGATTTTAGGTATTTTTAAGGTTATTATCACGGGTCCGGGAAACGCCGGGCATCTCAGCTAGTATTGACTATTTGAACTACTCATAAAAACAATTCAAATGCTGCAAACCACGTAATTATCGGATAATTACACAACTCTTTAGCCCTATGTCAAAAGATCTTTTGTGAAACCCTGTAAATGAACCTTAAATGTTACTATTTTTATATAATATGAAGCTTACTTGGGTCGACTGTAATAACATCTTAATATCATGTGTATACGATCATTCCTAAAAGAGTTGGGTCATTTATTATTTTTTTGCTCTATGTTAAGTATCGGAATCAATAACTTTAAACTGATATAAATCAAAAACTAATCAATATTTTTACATGAAACTTACAAAGGTTTGAATTACTTATAAAAACAATTCAAATGACGCAAACTGCGTAAAAATCCGATAATTACACATTGCTGTAGCCCTGTCAACAGTTTTTTGCTCTATGTTAAGTATAGGAATCAATAACTTTAAACTGATATAAATCAAAAACTAATCAATATTTTTACATGAAACTTACAAAGGTTTGAACTACTCATAAAAACAATTCAAATGACGCAAACTGCGTAAAAATCCGATAATTACACATCGCTCTATGTTAAGTATAGGAATCAATAACTTTAAACTGATATAAATCAAAAACTAATTAATATTTTTACATGAAACTTAACAAAGGTTTGAATTACTCTTAAAAGCAGTTCAAATGACGTAAGCTGCGTATAAATCCGATAATTATACATTGCTGTAGCCCTGTCAACAGTTTTTGTTCTGAACAAGATTTAAAAAGTGCAAAAAACAGCACTTTTAAAATCGCATTTACTGAAAACCTATTCGTCGGATTTTGCTTTACTTTTGATTTCTTACTCACGTGGCACGCCCCATTCCATAGAATCAAGAATTTTGTTTCTATCATAAATAGAACGCGAGATATAGATGTGTCAAAAACCCGTTTTGTCCCGTCCGCAAAATATAAACTACACAGAGTGCTAAAAAATTTTTGTAAAATCGATTGGCATCCATTGACGGAAATTCCTTTCATTTACGGTTCAATGCATTGATGTTTCTTATGCTTGGCGAGAAACTCTGTCGAGTTTCTATGATCTATGACAGGAATTTCTTCAGCTTAGGGGAAATAAGCGTAATTTCAATCCTCCACTTGGAATTCCAACGACAAATGTAATTTTATTTCAACAAGTTGGAAATTGTACGTCAAACGTGACAAATGAGGTGCGTTCGTACTATAGCTAGTTATATAAATATTCAGATCTTGATGATTTTTAATTCTGTGAAATGAATTATATCGTCTGCAGAAATTATATCGTCTGTTCTGTCATAAAATAAGTATCTCGGTCGATTGGCGATTAAACCTCGGAAGCTCCTCTAACAAGAAAGCACCGATTTTTTTTTATTTTAATTCAAATTTCTTAATATTTTTATTAATATCTCCTAAAGTTTTGATTCGATTTTTAAAAAAACTGAAATGTCTCGACAAAATTCTGCAAAGATAATATATCTTAAATTCCAAACCATTCGGTTGGGTAGTGTTGTTTTTGCGTTGTTATATGCGGACGGACGGACAGACAGACGGACAGACAGACGGACGGACAGACAGACGGATGGACAGACGGACGGACCAAGCGACGACAATAGGTGCTTGCGTATTTATATAATTACGAACGCACCTAAAAACGGTGCTTTGCTCATACTTCTTACATATGAGATATTATTTCCTTGAAAATTTTGTCTGCAGACTGTATTTATATAATACTAGCAGGCTTCACCCGCTACGCTTGTTGGTTTCTCCAAACGAACATTTAATCAGACGATATACAAGGTGTCCGAAAAGTCTGGAAACAGTCAAATAACTCGAGAAATATACATCGGATTGAAAAACGGCAAAGTGCATGTTCAATATTTTTGAAAAATATATTTAGGGATATGAAAGTTTCCCCCCAACTTTGAACCCCCGGGGGGGAAAGGGGGGCAAATTTGAAATCTTAAATGATGACCCCCATTTTTTATTGCAGATTCGGATTCTACGGGAAAAAATACGTAACTTTTGTATTGAACATTTTCTTCGAAACATTGTAGATGGCGCTGTAATCAAGTGCAATGCTGTAAGAATCGTTACCATTGCAATGTCTGGAAACGCTCGAATAACTCGAGAAATATACATCAGATTGAAAAACATGGTTCAATGTATCTAAAGAAAGTTTCGGCAAAGGATTTATGATTGCTATTGGCTTTGCATATAACGGCAAATTAAAAAATAGTCGTTGAGGGCCACCGTAATACTTACCCATCATTGATATGCATAATATAAAACATGAAAATGAAACATGTGTAAACTATATTTATAAAATGCATTGCAATTCGAATAAAATCGTGGCTGGATGAAGTCATAAACTTTAAATGCTCTATTACTGAATTGCGTAAAAGAAACATCCTTATAACTCCAAAAATGATAATTATATAAACTAACAGTTTAATGCGTCGGATTAAGCGTCTCATTTCCAATTAAACTATATCTTTGAATTGGAATTTGAATGAAATATCAAAGAGTGTGGAAAATATTATTAAAAATATCTCGGCAACTAATTATCCGATCGACTTCATTCTATATGCAAAATTTATGTTTTTTTATTGTCTTTTATATTCACTCCTTAAAATAAACAATTTCGAAAATTTTTATGTACCTTCTATCAGAACGAAGGTTTCGAGAGTCCGAAAAAAATAGTTCCGGATGATCGAGGTTCTAAAATTCAATAAGCTTCTTCTCATAATTACATACCAAGTACATACCAAATTTCAAGTCTCTATCTCAATTTATTTGGGAGATAGAGCGTTTACAGACACACACACACGCAAACAGACGGACAGACAAACTGTTTTTCTCTAAAAATATGTTTTTCGGAATCTCCAGTGCCTGAAACGTGTAAATCCGTCAACATTTTTTTTCGATTTTTAAAACGATTACAAGACTTACCCTGTACTATGTATGATGGGTAAGTAATAAAGAGAGTGTAGAAAATGTTAAGATCAACTCCACATACTATCAGAAACATATTTTACTCCCAATCTTCAAACATGAAATACCATCTCTTTACCCCCAGTGCTATCAATCTGTTGAAATGCATCAAGATTAAAGCAAGCAGCTACACATCATAATCCACTGTTAATTTCCTGTAAAAAATGAAAGGAAAATAGGTATCAAGTCTATACCCTTCACTGATATACCTACTAAATCTCCTGATGTATTTCATATGGATTTATGCACTTTTGAATTTTTAAAAAGCGCGTTATCCAAACGTCGATCTACAACACTTCATGCACTTTGGAATGCTGATTAAGATGAATGGGACAAAATACCTTTTCCAAAACTACAAAAGGCATTACTGTCATGGAAATTACGGTGTAGAAAGGTAGTTCACAATAAGGGCTACCAAACTGAACATTTAAAACACAAATATTCTATGTAAAATAGTTCTGCAAGTAGCATGAAAATCGTCTAAAAAAATGTTAGGGAGGTCCCTAATTGCCAGATCGGGATTTTGTCGAGAGCGGTGTCGTTGGAAAGCTCTTACCATGGGGATCAAGGAAATGGATACAACTACCCGTCCGAATGCAACTGGTGAAGAGTTATAGGCCGATGTATTTCTGTCATTTATTGATTTCTCCCGGTTTCTAGCTATGCAGGAAACACACTCTGTGTGGTAGAAAAGAGAGTTGGCGTATTACAGATAAGACAGTTTATGCTTGGTGAAAAAAGTAACTTCACAGATGGTAGTGCATTTCTGAATAGAAATGGCTGAAGCACGAGTTTTTCCAACACCAGGCACACACAATGAAAGGGGGTGTCTCGCAATAGTCACAGGTGTTATTAGTTAAGTTAAAGCATGCCTGTTTAACTGATCGAAAGACTGGATCCGTGTCTCTAATTAAAGCCTTTTGAAAAGCATACCGACGCATATCATCGAAGGTGGGCGAGTAGAATTGGTTATAGGCCAACTTATGCAATTTTATTATACTTTCTCTAGGGGTCATGTCGACATCTCCACAAATAGTCTGATGAGTTTTTGAATATTATTCCACTATACTCTTTATTAAGTACTTGCATTGTTGAAAGAAATAAACGTCTAACGGCTGAAGAAATTTTGCCGTGCCCGGTCGGAGAAAAACAGGCTCCACATTGAATCTAAATTTCTCAATGCATAAACGTAGATTCGTTTGGCCACTCCAACTATCCAGCACCCTGATTCTTTCCTGATCACCCGTCTATTCTTTTAGTTTATCGAAGTATGTCGCATTTATTTGTTTTGTGCTCTTCCTGACTTGGAGCATGTAATGAGCAAATTTGAGGATGATATTCGTTGCACATTGTCCATAACTTTGGTACCAAATTCCCCCTGTCATTCCTGTCAGTAGTAAAGGTCCCATAAATTTTCCTTCAGCGTTAATACAGACACTTGCACGGTATAGGAATGAGTCGCTTTGTTTTTATTGATTACCGATGCACCCAGGTCTTTAGATCCCTTCATATCGAGAGTTCTGTTAGATACAATCTCGTATTGTAAGCCAGTTTGATCGGTGTCCAGGACGTTGGAGAGTGGACTGGACACTCGCTGCTCAACCATTTTTTTTTCACATTTTCCCGGAATTCGTCGATCACAGGTTGCGAAGACACTTCCTGAAACAAATCTCTTTTTGTTACGATTTGTGTCACCTTTCGACTTGTTATTTTATGTTCCTGTTTGAAATTCTTGGTGAAGTGTGAGCTTGCTGTGAATCCGGGAATTCCAAACTCCAATCATTTGTCAATGTCTCACATTTTGAGGTCCCTGTCATGAACGGTAGCTTTTAACTCTCAGCGATGATGATAAAATTTGGAAATTAATTTCATTTTGCTCTGCATGTTCCCACCTTTCCCTACGTATTAAACCCACCGTTGAGTCATTTTGTGGTCTTTTACCTGCCTGAATATATGTTGAACAGCCTTTAGTTTATTTTTCTTTGCCTTCTTATACGTTTCTACTGCTTTTGTCATTATTTCTACGGATACTCCTTCACTTCCTGTCCGCTTTTTTTTTTTCGCAGGTTCTTCATATTCGAAAGTGAGTTCCGATTTTAATTTCCAAATTACCTGTCAGTTGATTTTCATCGATGCTGCTCTCATATCGAGCGACCGAAAAAAAATTCGAGCATCCCCTTCACTGTCTTGAATAGTCGCTGACTAATGACCTTCTCTTCAGTCGTTGGCACCTTTTCCTCGGATTCCCCAAAATATTCTAGCAATTGCAAACTAAGGATTTTTGCAATCTTCGCTTTGTCGGCAATAGCATTATAGCATGAAGACTCGACGACGACGTCTTCAGAACTGGGCCCGACTTCGCACGGCACAGGGGTGCGTTCCCCCCTCCCCTTAACCAGCGCACCTGAAACGCAGCCATAGGTACTGCTAAAATTCTCCATGGTTGAGCGCTTGGGGAACTACCCCCCATAGGCCCTGCCCATGCCCTCTTTTCATCCCATAGGCTCAGACTAGGAGTTAGTTCCTGATGTTCTTTAAAGCATACTCCAAGTCAGTGCAGTCCAATTAGTTATATATGATTGTGAAAATGTGGTCATAATCTTCTGTTTCTTACTAGAGGGAACATGAAACCTTCACCAACGTCACACTGGCAACAACAGATTACATAACTGTACTGTAAGCTGTCTTTTCTACCACACAGAGTGTCTTTCCTGCAAAGCTAGAAACCTGGAGAAATCAATAAATGACAGAAATACAACGGCCTATAACTCTTCACTAGTTACATTCGGACGGGTAGTTGTATACATTTTCTTGATACCCATGGTACGAGCTTTCCAACGACACCACTCTTGACAAAATCCCAATCTGGCAGTTGGGGACCTTCCCTAGTGAGAGGGGTGAAAAACTCGGTTTCCCAGGTTACAGAACATAGGTGAAAAACTTTTCTAACAGATTTTTACATTTAGTATATTTTTTAAACTAAAAAAATGAAAAAAATGAAATAAATGAAATACTCAAAAATGAGTAAGTCCATGTACTCATTTCAAAATGAGTATTTTTGGATCAAAAATGAACATGTGCATTCTCAAAAATGAGTAAGTCCATGTACTCATATCGAAATGAGTATTTTTGGAGCAAAAATGAACATATGATCAAACCTAACATACTTGTATATTTCAGAATGTGTAATGACGAAATTTTGTAGCCTAAAAAGCTAGCTATTAAAAGAAAGAAAACGAAGAATAATTGAAATGAAAAGTGGATCTGGCTGTTCGCGATTTTCATCGAAGTGGATCCACTACCACACATTTACTACTCTTTTTTTTTTTTTTTTCTAACATTTTACACGTTTACTTTTTCTTTTCTTGATAGTACTTCAATATTATGATTTTTTTTCACTAATTTTTTTTTTAATTTATTTTAACTTTTTTAACGTGAGGCAATATTGTGTTATTTAAAAGTTTCATAACATACTATTTTTGCAAATTATAGCTATGCAAATTGGTATTAAACTGTTTTGTCTTACAAATTTATGAATTACGCTAAAATTTATTATTTTATAAATTATAATTTTACAAAGTTTATAATTTTTTCCTTAAATTTATAAAATTAGTTAATATTTTTTCTTTACTTTTATAAAAATAAAGTTTTTAACTTTATAACGTTTTTAATTTATTATTTTAGCTTATATTAATTAGCTTATATTTTTATAAATTAAACTAATTTAATTTAAATTAAATCAATAAGTCCAGATTTAAACCTACCTATCCCAAGTTCATTAATTTCAATTTTGTCTCTAAATATCATTTTTTTAACTATTTAGTTTAACAGAACCGTACGCAAAAGCTCTCAGCATAGCTGAAATACAATAATTTAATTTATTATAAAAAATTTTATTTACATTTTTTTTAAAATAGGACATTAAAAAAATTTAATAGTATGTAATAAACACGTCTGATTAAGATAATTGTTGTTTTTATTGGAATTGATAAATAGATAATCAGGCAAATAATTTAAAAAAAGTATTTGTTCGAATAAAGAAAATGTTAGTACTACTGTTGCAAAAAGAAGCAATCAGTATTCTTAATACAATGTTTTACGCATATAATACATAATAAATTGAAATTTATCTGTTATAAGGCACCAAATAATACAGCAAAATATTGAAAATTATGAAAAGAAAATATTAAAATGTTGGGTACTAAAATAGTGGGGATCAAAAATGAGTACATAACACTTCATATTTGAATACATCCATGGGATTAATTTCATTTTGCTCTGCGTGTTCCCACCTTTCCCTACGTATTAAACCCACCGTTGAGTCATTTTGTGGTCTTTTACCTGCCTGAATATATGTTGCACAGCCTTTAGTTTATTTTTCTTTGCCTTCTTATACGTTTCTACTGCTTTTGTCATTATTTCTACGGATACTCCTTCACTTCCTGTCCGCTTTTTTTTTTCGCAGGTTCTTCATATTCGAAAGTGAGGTCCGATTTTAATTTCCAAATTACCTGTCAGTTGATTTTCATCGATGCTGCTCTCATATCGAGCGACCGAAAAAAAATTCGAGTATCCCCTTCACTGTCTTGAATACTCGCAGACTAATGACCTTCTCTTCAGTCGGTGGCACCTTTTCCTCGGATTCCCCAAAATATTCTAGCAATTGCAAACTAAGGATTTTTGCAATCTTCGCTTTGTCGGCAATAGCATTATAGCATGAAGACTCGACGACGACGTCTTCAGAACTGGGCCCGACTTCGCATGGCACAGGGGTGCGTTCCCCCTCCCCTTAACCAGCGCACCTGAAACGCGAGCCATAGGTACTGCTAAAATTCTCCATGGTTGAGCGCTTGGGGAACTACCCCCCCCCCCCCACCATAAGCCATGCCCATGCCCTCTTTTCATCCCATAGGCTCAGACGAGGAGTTAGTTCCTGATGTTCTTTAAAGCATACTCCAAGTCAGTGCAGTCCAATTAGTTATATATGATTGTGAAAATGTGGTCATAATCTTCTGTTTCTTACTAGATGGAACATGAAACCTTCACCAACGTCACACTGGCAACAACAGATTACATAACTGTACTGTAAGCTGTCTTTTCTACCACACAGAGTGTCTTTCCTGCATAGCTAGAAACCTGGAGAAATCAATAAATGATAGAAATACAACGGCCTATAACTCTTCACTAGTTACATTCGGACGGGTAGTTGTATACATTTTCTTGTTACCCATGGTACGAGCTTTCCAACGACACCACTCTTGACAAAATCTGTGACCGCAAAATAAAAATAAAAAAAATTACAAAAGGAAAGGGAATGCACTTAATGCATACAATTACAAAAAAAGAAAGAGAAAAAAATGGAAAAAGAGCATCCGAAAATTTTACAAAATAATAATTCTTTATTTTGAATTTAAAAGATGATAATTAGTATTAAATTGCTAAACATGGTTCTCGCGACTCTGAAAAAGAACAAGACACATATACAAAATCTTAATAGTCGTATTAATACAGTTTTTTTTTTTAAATTAATTTAAGTACCTGAAATACCCTAATATTTTAATAATAATCACACAAACTACATTTTTTAAAGAATTTCACAAAAGTCAAAAATACAATTAAAATTCGTAATTTTATTCGTATGGTTATGAGTTTGGAGAATAACAGACATTTTTTTTTGTACAAACACCATGGGACAACAAAAATCTTGGTGTATAGTTTTATATAACATTGACATTAATAATTACTTTTATGAGACATTGTGGAAGAGGTGAGAATAAAATTAAAAAGAAACTATCTCTATAATAAAACCGTAAGTCATGTGACTGTCATCAACAGTTCCGGAATGCCCGCTTCACTTTTTCATATGCCAGGCGGCCATTTTTATTCAAAATTATTTTTTCGAATAAAACTGCATAAAAGTTACATTTTTAGAAAGATCGTCCAAAAAAAATTAATATTTGAGAGATGATTTACGTTCAATTACGTATACATTCTGCAATAACTTCAGTTTAAATTAGGTTCGCAGTTCAAATTCTCTATCCATGAAAGTAAACAAAAAAAAAAAGGATTCATTCGTTGTGAACGTTTAAAATATTAAACCATGAATTTTTTGACCGCTGCCTGGTGTAGAAAAAATAATCCGCACCAGTGAGACAATCAATGTTTACCATAATTCTGTCCTATACAACTCATCTTTTCTTGACATAAGTTGAACTCATGTAATAATATTTAATGGATCAAATTTCGACATGAATTGCCAGCTTTTATTTTTCGCGTGTGCAAATTAGAAAATGTACTTTAATTTTGAAATCAAATGTTTTGATTTATGATATTTTTTCTTATTTATCTATTTTCTATTTTAAAGAAAAATGTGAACGTCGTGTATTTTAAATTGGAACAGCTGTCACGGACGCACCGGGGTTGGCGCGATTTTTGTTTTGTGCCATTTTGGCGAGAAAATCCCATTTTCACGTACCTATTAGAGATTACTAAAACAGCATGTACTTTTATTTTATTATGAAATAGTTTATTTTATATTAAAAAACACACAATTTTATTATAAAACACACACAATGATTAATTTATTATAAAGTGGGTTAAGCGGCTTTTGTCAAGAAAGATGAAATACATAACAAAAAATATGCGAAATGCTACCACGATCGCAAAAGTTCTTGATTTGTCTATTAGATTTTTCCGGTTTGGCGAAGGATTAAGGAAAAAAATAAATTGTGAATAAAAATAATTTGTTACAATGCTTAACATACATTTAAGGGCGACCAAACTGGTCGCCATTGGCGGCTAGTTATAGAATATGGGCACAATGTTGCCTTGAAAATTATTATTTAGATTTTAATAAATTAATAGTTAAAAAAAGGGGGAAATTTAAGAATTAAATAATGAAGCCAAAAGTTACTATTACATAAAAAAATATAAAATTAAATTAAAGTGGACCAGCCAGGCACGAGAATCTTATTCTTTGAAAAAAAAATGTCTCACCCATACTGAAGGCTGAAGATAACTGCATTCTGGCGTTAGGGCTAGGTCGCCCCGACCCGAACCTACACGATACTTGGACGTCTACATCAGAGATGTTGCACTGTGTAAAAATTCAGGAACACTGAAGGCTTTTTCAGAGGGGAGCCTGCCTCCTCCACTGGGGGCCTTTTTTTGCCGCCCCTCTCGTTCCTCAGAGATTGGCTGGGTCAATTTCTGAAG
Organism: Maratus michaelseni; assembly: GCA_963931845.1. Lineage (NCBI taxonomy): Eukaryota > Metazoa > Arthropoda > Arachnida > Araneae > Salticidae > Maratus > Maratus michaelseni. The sequence goes on along the minus strand of OZ007591.1, from coordinate 109,765,250 downwards.
TGGTCACTCTCTGTAAAAGTGACACTGAGAATGCATACGTGACGCTATCATGAGGTCACCTTTCCCAAAACGACCCGTACATTCCTTTGTACTTTGGTGAATATCAAGAGTTGCTGTTGCTAGGGTGAAAATTGCAAATACCCGCTGATCCAAAATAATAATGTGGAATAAAATTTAGAAAATTATATTAATGGAAAAATAAATAAAATACTGAAATTTAACTATTTAAATGCTTTAAAATGATATCCATATTTATGGATGAAAAATAAAAAATAAAGAAGATACTTAAAAAAAAAACTTTAGAAAAAAAACAAAGAAAACGATTGCTAAAATAAAAACAAAATTATTAATTACAATAAATTAAACTTAAATAAAGAAATTAAAAAAATGTGCCATGTTGATTGTTTATCTCCAACATGGCTCTCACCTCTTACATAAAAGGTAGAATTGATATTAGAAAAATGATTGTAGAGATTATTTTTTCATAATTGTATTAAACTATAGATATTTCTTTTTCGGATTGGATTAGGATAGAAGTATTTCAAATTTCGAGTAGACAAAAAAATTTGTCGCTAAAATTTAATTGCTGTAGAGGAAAATATTTTGATTTCGGAGTAGAGTCCAGTCGGGTAACCCAATTTTCTCGCACACCATCCGACAGTCGGGTGGTGGTTAGTTTTTTTTTAAATGACTCGAGGTTAGTGTTTTTAAAATAAACCCCCCGTGGGTTAGGTTGGCGCTAATTTTTTCTTTGCATGTCGGGTTGACTGCAATTGTTTCGGTTTCGAGTTGAATTTTGATTCTTCCACGTCGTTGTAATGAAGATTTTGGGGGTTAATTCCCTACAAGGTATCACAAGTTGTTAAAAGAGAAAGAAAAGTGGTTAGTACAATTTTAAGAGCTTTATTGCTTAATCCCCGCTTTGTGAAGACGATAAAATAAAGCAAGCTCCGGTTCGATATTTTTAACGCTGATCTAGAATATCTGTGACCGCAAAATAAAAATTACAAAAATTACAAAAGGAAAGGGAATGCACTTAATGCATGCAATTACAAAAAAAGAAAGAGAAAAAAATGGAAAAAGAGCATCCTAAAATTTTACAAAATAATAATTCTTTATTTTGAATTTAAAAGATGATAATTAGTATTAAATTGCTAAACATGGTTCTCGCGAATCTGAAAAAGAACAAGACACATATACAAAATCTTAATAATCGTATTAATACAGTTTTTTTTTAATTAATTTTAAGTACCTGAAATACCCAAATATTTTAATAATCACACAAACTACATTTTTTAAAGAATTTCACAAAAGTCAAAAATACAATTATAATTCGTAATTTTATTCGTATGGTTATGAGTTTGGAGAATAACAGACATTTTTTTTTTGTACAAAAACCATGGGACAACAAAAATCTTGGTGTTATAGTTTTATATAACATTGACATTAATAATTACTTTTATGAGACATTGTGGAAGAGGTGAGAATAAAATTAAAAAGAAACTATTAATGAATATGGGCACAATGTTGCCTTGAAAATTATTATTTAGATTTTAATAAATTAATAGTTAAAAAAAGGGGGAAATTTAAGAATTAAATAATGAAGCCAAAAGTTACTATTACATAAAGAAATATAAAATTAAATTAAAGTGGACCAGCCAAACACGATAATCTTATTCTTTGAAAAAAAAAATGGCTCACCCATACTGAAGGCTGAAGATAACTGCGTTCTGGCGTTAGGGCTAGGTCGCCCCGACCCGAACCTACACGATACTTGGACGTCTACATCAGAGATGTTGCACTGTGTAAAAATTCAGGAACACTGAAGGCTTTTTCAGAGGGGAGCCTGCCTCCTCCACTGGGGGCCTTTTTTTGCCGCCCCTCTCGTTCCTCAGAGATTGGCTGGGTCAATTTCTGAAGTGGTCACTCTCTGTAAAAGTGACACTGAGAATGCATACGTGACGCTATCATGAGGTCACCTTTCCCAAAACGACCCGTACATTCCTTTGTACTTTGGTGAATATCAAGAGTTGCTGTTGCTAGGGTGAAAATTGCAAATACCCGCTGATCCAAAATAATAATGTGGAATAAAATTTAGAAAATTATATTAATGGAAAAATAAATAAAATACTGAAATTTAACTATTTAAATGCTTTAAAATGATATCCATATTTATGGATGAAAAATAAAAATTAAAGAAGATATTTTAAAAAAACTTGTTGATTGTTTATCTCCAACATGGCGCTCACCTCTTTGCACAATTAAAAAAAAAAGGTAAAAAAAAATACAATGTTGTCCGTTCAGAAAGAAGTGGATGTTGAGCATGGTCTGTCCTCCTCATTCGGAACATCTGTGTTGTAGATTCAATCCTCTTCATCTCCTGGTTCTCTGCAAAAGGAAACTGGAACTTGTTTAGGAAATTAATCCTCACAATCTTGTGTGCTGTGTATGTGTGAATGGGTGTGTGTGGGGGTGAGCCTGTGATATATTTACAATTAATTCCAACCGTGCTGGCTTCGCGAAAGAAAGAGTAAAAATGCATAAATTTGGAACAAAATACCGAAAACCAAATGGGGATCCAAAGTGTGAACATCTGCTATTAACAATAAGTGTGCAAAAGAGAATGATAAATATACATAACAATCTATAAATCAATATAAAAAAATATGTATATGAGGCAGCAACTGTTTCACAAATTGCAAATTTGTGTATAAAGAAAAACTAATCTTTTCTTTTTTTTTATTTAATCTCCAATTATTATTTATTAAATAGTAATACTTTATTTTACTACTGTTGTATATAAATGTGACAAATATGCATATACGTTACCGATGAATGAAAACACAAGCAGGCCCTGCCCGACAGAAAAAAAAAACAAGGTTTGTTTACCAACACTGAAAACCGAAACTAGGGGTATGATTAAAGTTCTCCTTGTGTACCTGATCAATCAAAAGCTTCTTGACTGACAGTTTCGCTGCCCGAGGATGTGCCGGACAGAAGACCTTCACGGCGAAAAGGAGCGCGTGGGGGGAAGGGGGAGGAATTGCCGTAATGATGGGTAGTTTTCTTGGAGTGTGCACTGACAAAAGTATGAATGTGAGAATATTGTCACAACTTTTGATGATGTTTTGCGATTTTTATTTATTTATTTACTTACTTTTATATTTGAGAATTTAAAGAAAAAAAAAACAGGAATATTCTAGATTTAAAACAACTACCTATGAAGGATTCCAAAATGCCATAAGTATATTATGAATATGAATTGGTAGGAAAAATATTAAGTTATTACATTGAGACATTATGTTATTTAGGTAATTAAATAAAAAGTGTTTTCTAAAATACGTGAAATTCAATTGCTACATTATAAACAGAGCTTCAATTATTAGAGTTCCAACAATGCACTTCAGTTAATAATATCATAATCGAATGAGAAATATTAAAGAATGCATATAAAAAAATTAGAGTGTTAGTAGGAACAATGAAAAATTAAAAACAATAACTGGTATCACAATCCAAGCTCAGTGACCAAAAGTCGAAAAGAAAATTCATTTAGTTGGTTATGCACATCAGAAAATAATAACAGCTACAATAAGATAATTTTAGAGAGTTCGTAACATATTGCAAAAGAAAATAGAGACATATAGAAGAGAACTGTTAAAAAAAAATAATAATGGTTAAAATAAAACACATAGAAAATTTTATGAAAATTATAATATGTATAAATATAGTTCAAATCTGAAACAATTACATGGGTATTTTCATCGAGTATAACGCTGGATGGGTGGGTAGAACTGTACCTCCTCTAAAGTCGTGTAGTGTATGTGAATGAAAAAAAGAGGCTCGAAAAATACTATACATAATTTTAGCGACAATGTTTACCTTAGTAAAAGGTTTATTTTTACATCGCAGTATAGGTTTACAATTCCCTATGGCCTAGTGTTTATATAGTGTTGTGTGCTGCCCTGAACCAAACATGTGTTTAACAGAATGAAATCTAAACAAATAACAATTTTACTAATTAAACCAGTTACATATTTTGTAATTTTAATACAAACTTTTCATTTACTAAAATCCTTCTTAATTAGATTCTCAAAATATCATTATTTTATTTTTATTTGTTTATTTTTCTTTCACATTCGCTTTCGATATAAAATAATTATTAATTGCAAATAAAAAAAATAACCGTTAGCCATCATATTACAAAAATATTAAACATTGTTGAGCATTTGCATGATGTGCAAAGATTTAGTTAAATCAAAATTAGTTGAAAATTTTGTGTGTTATTTTCGATTCTGCAGAACGGAGTCACTTATCAATTTACATAACTGCCAGCAGTCATAGGCTAGGAATAAGTTAAATTCCATTTCGCAGAGCCGAAACGGTAACGTAATGTAAGGCAAGCGCCTGCCTTACAATGTTTACAATGTACCAATGTTTTTGACCGGTGGCTATCATGCAATATGAAGTTGATGCTAAATTATATTAATTTACTGTTGTATAAATTTTAGTTATTATTTATTTATTTAATTATTTATTTTTATTTTATTTTTATTTATTTATTTATTTATTTAATGCTTAATAATGTGAAGTAATGGTTTATTTATTTATTTACTTATTATTTAAAATACATTTGATTATTTATTTATTTAATAATAATTCATTTATTATTGTATTTTTGTGTGTCAGTGTGTGACTTACTCGGTGTTGTTTCATGTCTATGAAAAATGTATCTTGTTCAAGTTGAATAGAAAATGGAAAATAAATGTGAAAGTGTGATGATCAGGAATCTAATCATAAATTATCATGAGATCAGATAAGCATAAGAACAAAAATTGTCGACGAGAGTAAATGTGTCATATAACGTAAATCAATGTGTAATGATTGTTTGTGTCTGACGGATTATTAACTAGAAATAATGGCTGGTATATGAGAACTCTGTGTTGGAATGCAATCTGCTAAGAATAAACACCGCATGCTAAATTCGTACCGTGTGTAAACCGAAAATATATACAAAAACACATACAAGAACATAAATACACTTAAAAATAACGATGATTTTTTTTTTCATTTCATTTTAAAATCATTTTTCATTAGTACTAAATTCATTTTTTTTATATTTGTTTATTTTCTATATACAATTTTTCAATACTTTTTATCATCGTTTTTATTAAAAAAAAAATAAAAGGACATCCAATAGGTTTACACATAGCCTGCCTCGAATGTCTCTAACCCAAAATGCAAGTTCCAAATAGCGAAAAAATATATACAAGTGTGTGCTATAAAGAAAAACGCTTCCGATTACCAAATCGGCCCTGAGGAAGCGGAGACTAAGTTCTGCCTGTGATCCAAATACTTGGAGTCTGTTTTACAGAGACAAGAGGCTGGGGGAGGGGAAAAGGGTGCGCTCCACTCCCTTACCTTGACTAATTCTACGAACTAAGAGAAACTGGGGAAAAATGCTAGTGAACAGTGAACAGAAGAGTGCATTGATGGATTTCCTAGTTTGCGAGAAACTACATCCAGTATATGAGTAGTCGTATAACTAATCCTGAGAGAGCCATAATAATGAGTAAAAAATTTAAATAACAAGAGTTAAATTAGAGTTTAATGAATAGCTAAGCAATAAATGAGAATAGAAAATGATAAGTAGAGAGAATTAAAAACTTGCAAAAATAACAGTCTAGTGCGAGATCGCGAATAATAAAAAAGAATTAAATTTTAAGAATTACGAAAGAAGTGTAAATAAGTTGACTATGAAAAATAAAAATGTTAACTGTTCGAACACAACGTTTGCAAATGTGATTTGGAAAGGCAAAGTGAAAAATCTCTAAAAAAAAAGGCAACTTTTCATGGCCATACAATAAATATATGGATGAAATAAAGTATAAGTGTATTAACAAATACATACAGTTAATATATATATATTTTTTTTTTTTTTTTTTTTTTTCCGTTTAATGTAATACATTAAGTATATATATATATATATATTTTTTTTTTTTTTTTTTTTTTTTTTTTAATTTAGTTAAATTAAAAATTCAAAAAGGAAGTGTTAGCCCAAAGTCGAATCGTCAACAAGGACGGAATAACGGGGTTACAAACTGAAAAAGGGATCGCGAATGTCATAGTCTGGTAACACGAATATGAACTCGTAAAAGTAGGTATAAATGGAATGGCAGTGAATCCCCAGATAGTTGCAGTCAAATGTGATGACAGTAGAACACAAGAGTTAAAAAGAAGCAATTTATAACAAAGTGAAATTACAGTGCAAGAATGAGTCTATGAGAATTGCAAATGTGTGTGAGGAGAAAGTGTTTTGGGATTATGTATGATTGGTTAGGTTGAGCTCATTAGCAAAATTATCAAGCTCGTTAATTATTATAATCATTTTCTCGAATGGGTTTTTACACTTTTGTGTTTCTGTGGATATTTGTTTTATGCATTTTAATAGTTTGGTAATTTGAAGGAGTTCCTTCATGTCTTTGAATATGTCGAACATGTTATTAAAGGATTCTACATAATCGGTAGAGGAGGAAGTTGGTGTAGGGTGGGGGGAGGTGTTGTTGTCAGTGGAGGTGGAAGGAATAACAGAAGTAGTTTCCTGTGTATCTTCCGTTTGTGAAGTAGCAGTTGAGTCGAGGTGTGTAGTAATGTTAGTGGTGACAGGGGAGTTTATAGCTTTTTCAACATAATTAAATTCTTTCATTATTTCATAAAGATCTTGGGCGTTTTTGGAGGTGATGTGCCTGGGGATATTTTTGGTAGTGGGTGTGTAATTGTCATTTTTAGAGTTAGGTGGAATATGTTTTTTAGAGTTTTTGGGGTTTTTCGGACAACCGCCGTATGAGGCCGGGTGCGCAGCACCGCAGTTTGCACAGGTAGGGGTAATCCTACCGGGTGTTGGGCAATTACCAGTGAGGTGGAGGCCTGCACATTTGCAGCACTTGGGGTCGAAGTTACAAATTTCGCTGGCGTGCCCGAATTTTTGGCAACGATAGCACTGTTTAGGGTTATTAGAATTACGAAAATGCTCTATATCAACTTTGATGTAACATAGTTCATGTATGTCGTATATTTTGTCGAAGTCTTTACAGGGGAGGACATTAACCATGTATAAAGGCATCCCCATTCCAGTTTTTTTGTTTCTTAACATGGCCGCACGAGTGGCGGTGAACCCATGTAAGGCTAGCTCATCAATGATGTGAGTAGGATCAGTGTTTGGGGGAATACCCCTAACGCAAATTTTCTTTGGTCTTTGATCTTTAGGTTGAATTGTCGTGAATTTTAGTGATTTGTCGCACAAGAATTTTTGAATTGCCCGAAATTGGTCTTCAGTTTTGCATTGGATTTTGAGTAACTCTCCTTTGAGGCAGATAGAAGGTGGATTGTCAGTATTTATTTCCTTAATTTGTTGGGCGATTAATCGCCAATCAATTTCGTGGAATTCGACAAAGAAAGGGTGGATTTCTGGTTTTTTTGTACCAGATATGACATTCGCAGGATCAGAATTTGGAGTGGAGGTCTGGTCCATAGCTTCCAGGTGAACCTCGGGAGACAGATTCTTAAATTTGTTACTAAGTTCTATGCCAGCGTCAGTTTGGCTATGGCGACGCTTGTCACCGCGTGGGGCATGGAGAATTGGGCTAATACTTCTAAGAGCTGTTAGGTTATCCATTATGTCAGTTTTAAAGAATTTAAATAAACCAGAATTGAGAACAAGACTATCATTATATGGCTCCCCCAAAAGAGAAATACCAGATTGGAATAAGCTTCTCACCTGCTGCTTGCAGTCATCATTAGTAGTGAAGTCTGGCCGGAGTTGTAAGGCTCGAATTTCATCATCTATGCCTTGAAAAAGTTCACGGAGAGCAATATTCGCCGGCTCGTGGTGGGTCGGGAATGTTTCAAACTCTTGGAGAAACGTGGATGGTTCCGCACCGTCGATAAACCTTTGCAGCTTTTCTAACAGCATACTCGCATCTTTCTCGGCTTGCGAAGCCGTCGTCATCGTGGATGAATCAATAACACCCGGAACTATACTATCGTCAATCTATCACCAGAACATAAACTAGAGGAGCGCCGGAATAACACGTCCGATCAGATCAACAGTCATCCGAAGGAAAAATGCTAGTTAGCGAACAGCATCAATTTGAACGAAAAATTCGTATAATCTTCCTACATAAATACACTTTATGTTAAAATTTCTTAGCTTGTAGAAAAGGTGTATTCTGAAAGTACAAAATAAGGCAAAAATTGAACAAAAAGCATGCATTGTCTTCCATAAAAGCACTAAATTTTGTGAACAGTGTTAATGGTAAACAATAATTTTGATAAGCCAAAATGCAAAAAGGAAAAGAAATATATATATTTATTTATTTATTTTTGACATTATTTTTTGGTTATACCAAAAAATATTTTTCTGCGAGCAGTGCATAAAGGAATAGAACTTCAATAAATACAACCAAATACTAAACTTGGAAATAAATTACACTTTTTCGTGAAAATTAATTTTCAATTTTCAATTTCTATCTTTTCATTTTTTTTTACATGTACTTATTGATTGTATGCTGGCAGCATTTCATTATTATTCTTATTATTATTTAAATGCATATTTATCCACTCATTGTGACTAATTTCCATAATTTATTTTCAATACTTTATTCAATATTCTTTTCTTTTTTTTTTTTTTTTTTACAATTAAAATTCGTGATTTATTCGAATGTTTTTTTTTTTTTTTTTATGTACAGACTTGAATTTTTGACAGCCACCATGGAATTACATTGTTTTAAAATGATGAATACTATAAAATTTTACATTCCATACAATTATTATTTGGAGACATTGTGGAAGAGGTGAGAATAAAACTTAAAAGTAAAATATTAATGAATATGGGCACTATGTTGCCTTGAAAATTATTATTTAGATTTTAATAAATTAATAGTTAAAAAAAGGGGAAATTTAAGAATTAAATAATGAAGCCAAAAGTTACTATTACATAAAAAAATATATATAATTAAATTAAAGTGGACCAGCCAGGCACGAGAATCTTATTCTTTGAAAAAAAAATGGCTCACCCATACTGAAGGCTGAAGATAACTGCATTCTGGCGTTTAGGTCGCCCCGACCCGAACCTACACGATACTTGGACGTCTACATCAGAGATGTTGCACTGTGTAAAAATTCAGGAACACTGAAGGCTTTTTCAGAGTGGAGCCTGCCTCCTCCACTGGGGGCCTTTTTTTGCCGCCCCTCTCGTTCCTCAGAGATTGGCTGGGTCAATTTCTGAAGTGGTCACTCTCTGTAAAAGTGACACTGAGAATGCATACGTGACGCTATCATAAGGTCACCTTTCGCAAAACGACCCGTACATTCCTTTGTACTTTGGTGAATATCAAGAGTTGCTGTTGCTAGGGTGAAAATTGCAAATACCCGCTGATCCAAAATAATAATGTGGAATAAAATTTAGAAAATTATATTAATGGAAAAATAAATAAAATACTGAAATTTAACTATTTAAATGCTTTAAAATGATATCCATATTTATGGATGAAAAATAAAAATTAAAGAATATATTTTTAAAAAAACTTTAGAAAAAAAAAAGTCCTTCCGGCCTGTACCGGGAGGAAAAGGTAGCTTTCCTATATCTTCGTTTTAAAATTTTAGCTAATGTTACACGAAAACAGCAACTTAAAATGCAAATAAAACGTTTACAAAAGATTCGTTAATACTGAATTTGAATAAGAAATTCACCAAATTATTGAGCAATAGCCAAATTGGCTTCATTTATGAAGACTTATTTTGGTCGCCAAATTTGGCGATATTTCGCCAAATGTCGCCAAGTTTGGCGAGAATTTGGCGCTAACGGATATGAATATATAGTTTTATGTGTTTGATTGGGAAAATTATTACAACAATGAAAATTTTTGTAATGTGCTGTCTTGTTTCAAAATGTCAGCCACCCTAGAATTTCAAACTGCTCTATCTCAGCCGTTTTTTAAGATAGAGGTAAAACAAAAAATGCTCTGGAATCCTCGTTTCAAGGCCTAACACTGAATTAAAAAATAAATTTGAATTTTTAACTTTTTTGTATATTTATTTTAGTTTTAAATTTTTAATTCACCGCCATCTTGAAACAAAATGGCGGACCAAGCCGGCCAACGAACTCGGTCGAGACATTGGTGAGCTTAATACACACAATTAGTTTCATCAAAATTGATTTATAAATACGAGCGTTATCGTATGACATAGGTCAGATATATATATATATATATATATATATATATATGGAGATATATATATATATATATATATATATAAAACAACATTTGAACGGAGGGTGATTTTGGGGCCTGGGGGTCATGATCGGTGAAAATATATCGAAATTTTCCGGAACTGCTTTCCTCCGAACGGCTGCAATAGGTAGCTTTATACTTTTAGGTAGCTTTCAATACAAAAAAGTCCTTCCGGCCTGTACGGGGAGGAAAAGGTAGCTTTCCTATATCTTCGTTTTAAAATTTTAGCTAATGTTACACGAAAACAGCAAGCTAAAATGCAAAGAAACGTTTACAAAAGATTCGTTAATATACTGAATTTGAATAAGAAATTCGCCAAATTATTGAGCAATAGCCAAATTGTCTTCATTTATGAAGACTTATTTTGATCGCCAAATTTGGCGATATTTCGCCAAATTTCGCCCAATTTTGCCAATTTTGTCGCCAATGTCGCCAATTTTGGCGTTAACGGATATGAATATATAGTTTTATGCGTATGTTTGGGAAAATTATTACAACAATGAAAGAAAATAATTTGCGAGTAATCGCGTTAATGTAGTTTTTTTTCAAAATGTCAGCCACCCTAGAATTTCAAACTGCTCTATCTCAGCCATTTTTTAAGATAGAGGTAAACCAGAAAAAGCTCTGGAATCCTTGTATCAAGGCCTAACACGTAATTAAAAAATAAATTTGAATTTTTAAATTTTTTGTATATTTATTTTAGATTTTAAGTTATTTTACATTTTTAAATGGAAGCCATCTTGAAACAAGATGGCGGACCAAGCTGGCCAACGAACTCGGTCGAGACATTAGTGACCTTAATACACACAATTAGTTTCATCAAAATCGATTCATAATTACGGGCGTTATCGTATGACATAGGTCAGATATATATATATATATATATATATATATATATATGGATATATCTATATATATAAATCAACATTTGGACGGAGGGTGGTTTTGGGGTCTGGGGGTCATGATCGGTGAAAATATATCGAAATTTTCCGGAACTGCTTTCCTCCGAACGGCTGCAATAGGTAGCTTTATACTTTTAGGTAATAAACATACAAAAAAATTAAAAATTCAAATTTATTTTTTAATTACGTGTTAGGCCTTGATACAAGGATTCCAGAGCATTTTTTGGTTTACCTCTATCTTAAAAAATGGCTGAGATAGAGCAGTTTGAAATTCTAGGGTGGCTGACATTTTGAAACAAAACAGCACATTAACGCCATTACTTGCAAATTATTTTCTTTCATTGTTGTAATAATTTTCCCAATCATACGCATAAAACTATATATGCATATCCGTTAGCGCCAAAATTGGCGACATTGGCGACAAAATTGGCGACATTTGGCGAAATATCGCCAAATTTGGCGACCAAAATAAGTCTTCATAAATGAAGCCAATTTGGCTATTGCTCAATAATTTGGCGAATTTCCTATTCAAATTCAGTATTAGCGAATCTTTTGTAAACGTTTCTTTGCATTTTAACTTGCTGTTTTCGTGTAACATTAGCTAAAATTTTAAAACGAAGATATAGGAAAGCTACCTTTTCCTCCCGGTACAGGCCGGAAGGACTTTTTTGTATTGAAAGCTACCTAAAAGTATAAAGCTACCTATTGCAGCCGTTCGGAGGAAAGCAGTTCCGGAAAATTTCGATATATTTTCACCGATCATGACCCCCAGACCCCAAAACCACCCTCCGTCCAAATGTTGATTTATATATATAGATATATCCATATATATACAGTAGAGTCTCGATAATTCGAGTCTCGATTGTTCGAGTTTCCCGTAAATCCGAGTTAGTGAAAAAATCAGTTTAGCTTCCAAATAATGACCAACATATATGCAACAGGTGAAAGAATTATTTCGTACCATAAAATTCAAGTATCTGATTTTTATTGTTGTTCGACGTGTCATATGTGAACTGCGCACCCTGAAGCCACCTACAGAAATCCACCCTCTTAAAGAAAACTGGCGTATTCTTCCTTTACGTGCCGGGGATCACGCCGGGTAAGAGTGGAGAAAATCAGGGAATAGTTTTTCAACGAGCTCCCGCCCCACTCACTCCTTTTGTCTCTCACTCCTTTTGTCTCTCCTTTTTCACTCCTTGCAACTAAGAGATCTGTTGAGAGAAGCTATCTGAAGATTCTGAGGCTGTTGCCGTGCAATTTTACAAGAAATTGCAGGAAGTTATAATTGAAATGAATCTGGCCTTAATTTCAAAATGCTACCATTTAAAACTATCGCGTCAAGCTAAGAGAAAAGTAGTCCAGGTCACATAAAAGCAAAGAGAGGTTAACACTTCTTGCGACATCAAATGCTTCAGGAAATTACAAGATTAAACTTGTTGTTATCAGAAAACTTGCAAAGCCAAGAGCATTTAAGCATGTCTCGATATTTTCAGTGCCGGTTACGTATAGGAGAAAAAAGTGCTTGGATGACTCAAGAAATATTTAAAAACTGTTTTTTTTTTTTTTTTTTACGTTTTTGTGCCAGAAGTTATCGAGGAATTGATAAATAGTCACGAACAACTAGAATTTACGATTCTGCCAGAATCCGACAGATTCCACACTGCTAATGAGTCACAGCGAGGGGCTGCTTGATGCACTAGAGTCCACCATGCGATACGTGGAGCAATAGCCTGAGTCGACTCCAGCCGACAATATACTGCTTCGACGATGGCATGATATTGCTGATCGGAAACGGGGTAATGTGTCAAAATAAAAAACAATTGACAATTATTTTAAGATATAATTAACATGTTGCTATCAACAGTAATGTAATAATTTGTAAGTACAATTTTCATTCAAATATACACTGAAATTTAAAATTTGCTTTATCTTCATTTATTTATTAATTAAATTTTATGATTTCGATAATTCGAGTTTTCGATAGTTCGAGGTAAGCCCGGTCCCGTCCACCTCGAATTATCGAGACTCTACTGTATATATATATATATATATATATATATATATATCTGACCTATGTCATACGATAACGCCCGTAATTATGAATCGATTTTGATGAAACTAATTGTGTGTATTAAGCTCACCAATGTCTCGACCGAGTTCGTTGGCCAGCTTGGTCCGCCATTTTGTTTCAAGATGGCGGCCATTTAAAAATTTAAAACTAAAATAAACATACAAAAAAAATAAAAATTCAAATTTATTTTTTAATTACGTGTTAGGCCTTGATACAAGGATTCCAGAGCTTTTTTTGGTTTACCTCTATCTTAAAAAATGGCTGAGATAGAGCAGTTTGAAATTCTAGGGTGGCTGCCATTTTGAAACAAACCAGCACATTAACGCGATTACTCGCAAATTATTTTCTTTCATTGTTGTAATAATTTTCCCAATCATACGCATAAAACTATATATTCATATCCGTTAACGCCAAAATTGGCGACATTGGCGACAAAATTGGCGACACTGGCGACAAAATTGGCGACATTTGGCGAAATATCGCCAAATTTGGCGATCAAAATAAGTCTTCATAAATGAAGCCAATTTGGCTATTGCTCAATAATTTGGCGAATTTCTTATTCAAATTCAGTATTAACGAATCTTTTGTAAACGTTTCTTTGCATTTTAGCTTGCTGTTTTCGTGTAACATTAGCTAAAACTTTAAAACGAAGATATAGGAAAGCTACCTTTTCCTCCCGGTACAGGCCGGAAGGACTTTTTTGTATTGAAAGCTACCTAACAAAGAAAATAATTGCTAAAATAAAAAAAAAATTATTAATTACAATAAATTAAACTTAAATAAAGAAATTAAAAAAATGTGCCATGTTGATTGTTTATCTCCAACAGTCGTGTTTGAGTTACCTGATTTTTTCAAAAAAGTGTCCAGAATATTGTTTCAGATTAGAGTCCTGCACTGCGTCGTGTAACCCGATTTTTCCCAAACCCGACCAACCCGTTGTTCGTATCGTGTCTGGTTAAAGTTAATTTTATTCGTTGCGGGTCGAGTCACTGTACGCGTTTTGGGTTCGGGTGTGTTTTGGGTTGGGTTTTGACTCTTTCAGATCGGGTTAGGGTTGACACGATTTTTCAAAAGAAAGACGTGGATTTTTTTTTGAAAATGAAAAAACTACATATTTGAATGAATGTAAATGTGTTAATTTTTATACAAGAAAAAAAAATTGATTTTAGAGATATAATTGTAGACTACATTTCAGTTATCGTATTTCAGTATTTGTATTTCAGTAATTGTACCAACTGATCTGCTGAACGACGAAAAACTTTCTGACACAATTTCGGGCTCATTTTTAAACGCAAAGGCATACAATTTACAGGCGTGACAGTTGAAGCAATTTGGAATCGAAAGGAGTTTTCCAATTTTTGATAAATACATTACTTATCGAGTTATATAAGCGATTCGTGTCACGTGACAACACGTTTATCTCCTTTCTGTGGCTGAAGCATGAGGAATTCGGTTCAAAACGTGGACTTTGACAGTGTTTTCTGAAAGATCTTCTGTCTTTACCTGAAAATAGATAACGTGTTTCGATTACAAAGTTTTTGAATAACAACGCCTGCCCATTTCATGCGTTTCTGAATAAAAATGAATTAAAATATGTGTGTGAAAGTAGCCCCTTTGTATTTGAGAACAGCTTTAAGATATTTATTCATTTCTTTCGCTTTGGGTTCAGGTTTGAATATTTCGGGTTGGGGTTCAATTATTTCGAGTTTCGGGTTGACACGCTTAGTTATTTTGTACAAAGATAGCCCTAAGATACGGTACCCGAAAGCGATTTTTTAAAAAGTCGACCGGTAATTATTTTAATTTAATGTTTTTTTTTTCTCCTCTGGCGTATGCTTTGATTTTCTGAAAACAAAACAGTTTTCATTGTTAGAAAGAGTAGAATATTATTATAGAAACAAAGTTTGTTTTAAATCACAAAAACATTTTTTTTGATTTTGGCATAATTTTTAAAAACTCGTTCTTTTTGTAAATCTTGAATTCATATGTCAATTATGCGTTAAAAAGAAGCCTTGTCGCTTTTTTCGAAAATTTTAAATAATTTAAAATAAAAGAAATGGTAAAAAATACTAATTAGATCAATTTTAAACAACACCATAAAGAAAAAAAAACTCAATTGGCTTTGTTTTTGTTTCTGATATGAGGAATTTGAGATTACATGATTAGTATTCTTGGTTATAGTGATTCATAGACGTAGTACGTAAATTTAGCAAACTCAGCAGTTAAATGAATCATTTCGAAACGTCATGCGCTTTGGACATACGAGGATATTTTGTCGGACAAAAAGCTTGATTTGATTTCCAAGAAAAAAAAATATTTTGTATACCTTTTAAATGTTCTCTAAACTAAAGACTGATAAGTGTACTAGGTATAAAATTCAGTGCAGCATCTGAAATGAAATTTTTGACAATGATTACGTGAAGAAACATACGGATTTAAAGCATCAGGATCTTTCCAAGCAAAATCGCTTTGCTCCGATGTTTAAGCCTGGAGAACTCAAAAGGAAGGATCCGTGGTTTGCAGCTCTAGCATCGAAAAAAAAATTAGTCACAGAAACAGATAATTATCGTGTATAATACGACCCGAGCAGGACTCTAATCCATATATATATACATTACCAATTTGCCCCCCCCCCCCCCCCCCGTCAGGCAAATCTTGGCGACACTCTTGCCCATTTGAAACCAGATTTCAGCAATTACAGGCCATAGCCAGAAATGTACTACCATTCTTTTGTGCAGCCTTATATATAATCTATAGATTTGTATATACTCTATACAGTATGCTGCCATTTATTTTAGTGTAAGGAAACACATAACAAAGTTGAAAATTCACCTTCAGCAGTTTCTACCAATAGACGGAAACAGATTTCAATTCTTTTGTACAACGCTGTATATTACTGTAAGATTTTTATACACGCCACATATTAAGCTAAAGTTTAATTCACGCAAAAACACGCTGAAAATTATTAAAATCACACTTACCAGAAATTATCATACAGAGGCGGTCCTGCAAGCAGTTCTTTGCGTGGCCCTGTATATGATTTTATTTATAATAGCTGACCCGCCCGGTGTGGCCCGGGCAGACTGTCAGTAAAAAATATAACAGTGGAGTGAACTTCATAAAAAAAAAAGACTGAATAATATTTATTTGCACTAAAAGCTTGTAAAAAATTAATTAAGAGCTAAAATTTCAAAATTATAACAGTTAAAAACAGTTAAATGTATACATATTGCAAATATAACAGTTACGTTTAAACAAGTGTGGTAAGTGTGATCGAAGATCGCTCTAAAGGGTTTCGTTTAATAATCCTTCAAAACACTTTATACTTTCTTTAATAAATCCAAATAAATTTCATTTAGCAACCAAAAAAAAAAAAGTCGTTTTTTATAAAGTAAAAAATTACCGGTCTATTTTTCTCGTCTTTTCGAATATCTAAACCAGCTCGATAGCGGGCGAAGCCCGCTATTATATTCTGTCATAATAATATCTGTCATGTGAACTAAATGCGATATTTAAACAAAATAATTTCAAAATTAACATGTTGTACACCTTTAAAATGTTAAAATATGCGAATATTTCCGTAATCGGGTTTTTATCATGATTCAATACGTTCCTCAAACTCATATATTTACTAATTATCGTGTACTAATTATCGTACTAATTATCGTAATTTTGTATACACCATTCAGTAAATTTGTGATGTTTTATACTCACGTCTTTAATGTAGTAATGTTTCATGGTGTAATCTTTCAGCATTTATATCATACATGTACTATTCTCTATTAATCATATTGATACTCGCTTTGTATTATTCTGAAACATTTGAAAAATCCGTTAAACTTCCGATATGACGTCAGATTTTCTTTTTAATTATCTATAATGACGTGATATTAATCTGCTTTGTGCACATACACATACTCATACTCCTTGTATTATTGAGAAATCTTTCCGTTTGATTACCACTATGACGTCAATCAATTTTATTTCATATTAATCTTTTTTTCAATTGGTGAAACTTTTTATTTCATTTTTCACGTGGAAATCGTCTGATGGAAAATTAATTATTGTAGAAAAAATTTCATCGTGGATTTTTAATTTTTGGCATCGGCTATAACGAAAAATGTTTAAATTTAATAGGAAAAGGCTGTTAGAATTTTGTTTTTTTTTATCTCTATTTATTAAAATAATACGAATTTTTCAAATTTTAATATTTAGAGCTCTTCATAGCTGGTATTCAGATTTATACACTAAGTTTCAACTCTGTAAGTTACATAGTTTTTGAGAATGTCTCTGTGACGGACAGACAACGGAGCGGGAGTAATAGGGTTTCGTGAGATGAACGAAACCCTAAAAATGAAACGGTCAGGGAAAATTAATACACCTACTTTTCCCTTTTTACTAAAAATCCCTTTTTAATTGAACATTGCTAATTATAATTTTTTAATTGTAAATATTAAATGCTTACCAAAATCAACATTTCAAATGGAAATGTATAAAAAAATATATATTTAATTGTTAATGTTCACAAATTAAAATTACAATTTAGTTGCACTATAATCAGTAAATCATGGTTTGTTTCGCTTTTATTCCTGTAGATGGCAGCACCAACCAATGTGATGCACTTCATTCGGGCGTTGCCATTAAACAATTAACAAATAATCGCGATTTCTGTGCCACGTACGATAGTGTAATATATATATAGCTATTCAACAAACATCTCTTAGTATACTAACGTTCAACATGCATAACTCGATTTTAAAAAAAACTGAAAGCAATTTACGCTGATACACAATAATGCTTACGAATTATTTTATGTAGCCCTGTATATGATGTATAGCATTTATACATATTGCATAGTATGCAAAAATTTAGTTAAACGCATACTGAACGCACTAACTGAAACCGCTTAAACGAACCAGTTAAACGCACTGAAACCGCTTAAACGAACCAGTTAAACGCACTAACTGAAACCGCTCTTCCAGCAATTAACGATTATATATAATACTTCGTATACAGTACTGTAAACAAAATCTTTTGTGTATCCCTGTAAATGAACGATAAATGCTATGCGCATCATATTATACAAGTATCTTGTAGTAAACATCTGTAATGTATATCAATTTCATTATATTTTAAATAGTGTAACATAATTAAAATACGTTGCAAACAGTTTTCTCCATAAACCATTACGCAACCGGAAAAATGTGTGTGCCCTATAAATGAATGATAAATACTTTACACTCCATATTCTACAGAAAGCATTCTTTAGTGCACCTTAAAAAATTATATCAATTTCAATATGTTTGTAATAGTGCAACAAAATTAAAATGCACCGCAAACGATTTTTCCCCATAAACCATAATATAACGGAATTCTTTTGAGTTATCCTGTAAACTAATTATAAGTGCTATACGTGCTATATTCTATTGTAAGGATCTTGAAGTACACTTCAGCGATGTATATCAATTTCAATATGTATTAAATAGTATAACATCATTAAAACACATTGCAAAGGATTTTCTCCCATACACCATAATGTAACACCATTCTTTTGAGCGCCCCTGTACACGAAGTATAAGTGCTACATACTTCATTTTCAATACCGAAATTGTCATAGTAAACCTCAATAACGTATATCATTTTCATGGCACTCCGAGTATAATTACATGAATTAGAGTACGGCCAGACGGCAGACAGACGGACAGACAAACAGACGGACGGACGGACAGATAGACAGACAGACAGACCGAATTCATAAACACTTTTCAATTATGTTGGAAAGTGTTAAAAAACAAGTTGAGTTAAATAAAAAAGTATAAAAAGCTGTTGATGAGATTGAGAAAATAATTTAAATTTTAATATATAACATCATGCCATTATTTGGGTATTAATCCCTTTTGCTTCTTTCTTTTTTTTTTTTTTTCTAAGTACATATCACTAATATTTATTTTTATCGTTTTTACGTTTTAAATGGGTAATTTTTTCATAATGCATCTATTTTTTAACCTGTAGCAATCGGCAAACATTATTTCCGTTTTAAACCAAACTACGGCACACAGGAATTTTTTTCCCCCTTTTACTAGTGGGTGAAGGGGAGACCTTCTTTTGTCTGCGTAAGAGAAAAGTATTCATCCCTACCTACTGAGAAAGATTGCCTTTCAATTTCTGGAATGGTTGCATTTTTCAGCTGGTGAGCATTTTCTCCATGAAATCTGTAGTTTTGGCGCTATTATAAAGAATACAGTTTCAGTCAAATATTCTTCTTTCCTTTTTTTTTTTTTTTTTTTTTTTTTTTGTCTTTTAGGTAAGGATACTTTGAGCTTTACAAATACTCATTATACAGATCGTACGGCCTTTATTTTAATTGTTATTTTTCATTAAAGACAAAAACATATACATTGTGTCGCAAATTATATTAAATATCATTCATATTCATAGAGGAAATGCATTTTAGATCATGCTTTTGTTGTTTGTGTTTATTTATTTTTTATCAGATATCTTTAAGGGGCCTCAGGACTCTTAATCCTTCAAAATTTTCGAATTTTTAATTTTTTATATATGAAACTCCTATTTTTCCTGAACATTTTAGCGTAAATGTTTTCTTGAAATTCTCATTGGAACAGACGTTATGGCTTTTAGAATTATACCCGCTCAAAGCTGAAGCAAAACATCATTTTTCTCAAAATGATGTTTTCGGGCACAACGCGCATGATATCTCAAAAACTTATCAATATTTTTTCATAAAATTTTCCAAAAATATGCGTCATGTTAGTCTACATAAATTGAACCTAAAATTTCATTTTTATTATTAAAAAAAATATATTTTTTAAGAGGTTATATTGTTGAAAATTTTAAAAAATTGTTAAATAATAACTTTAATAACTTTTAAAATAAGTTTATTAATAACTTACCTTGTTTTTTAATAACTTTTTAAAATAAGTTTTAAAAAGTTTTAAAACTTAATGAGTATTAGCTCAATATAACTTTGCATTAAAAATATAAAAATGCTTTAAATACAAATTTATTGAGGTTCAGTGTAATTATTACAATATGAAGTATAATTAGACTTCAAAATTTTTATTCTAGATGCACAAATTATTTTGTAATCGTGCGCGTAAGCTGCCATGTCAATTTTCTGTTCGACAAATGTCTGACAGTTTGAAGCCCCCTATAAATATTAATTCTGCATCTTGTAACTTTTTAAATATGTGAAATGAAAGTTCGCGCTTATATCTTTTCATCCCAATAAAAATTGTGTTTTTAAATCTTATACATTTGAAGATATTAAATGCTAAAAATGGTCTTTTTTTTCCGTTTTTTTTCAATTTTAAGAGTCCTGAGACCCCTTAAACAAATGAAATACTTGAAATATTTATATTATCATTTGACTAACGGAACTTTAGAGATTTTAATTAAGAATAGTCTGAGAATATTCCTAAGGCATCTGACTCGTTTTCAAGTTGCTCCTAAACAAAACATCTTGCACATTCCACCATGTAGAAAATATCTCAAAAAAAAAAAAAAAAAAAAAAAAAAAAAAAAAAAAAAAAAATCTTCAATGCAAGGTCTAGCTACTATCTACATATAAATTTAAGTTTTTTCTTTTTTTCCCCTCATTTAAACATCTGTTGTTTATTTCACCAAATATATACTTTATCGTTTATCCGTTCAATGTCAGAAAAAAATCAAACAATAATAGCTACTTATAAAAAGGTTAATAATGTAGGTAAATGCGAAGTTTATTAAGTGCAGGAGTCGATCCAGGCAAAATGTGGGGCTGATTTAGGGCACCTTCATAAATATCCATTTAATAAAGCAGATTCCATTTCCCAAAATTCCTCTTAATAAAATAGGTCTCTCGCAACATTCCATTTCATAATAACATAATTTTCATTAAGTAATTTTATTTTGTTAGGTTTTAAAACATGTAGTTTAGAAACAGAATAGTTCACCAGAAAGGAAAAGTTTAACAGAAGGATTTAAATAAGTTATTAATAATTGCTTGGTTTGAATTAGAGTAACTTGATTTCATCTCTCGTTACAAAATGTTATTTTTCACAAAAAAAAAAAACTTTTACTTTTCATAAAATGAGCCGCAAGGAAAAAAAATTCTGCATAGACCTCTGAAGTGTAACCCATTTTTTAAGGATATTTATAAGTAGCGCATAAATTAGTGAAACAATAAACGAAGTGACTAAACAGATCCCTGATGTTGGTGAACTAAAATGCTTATTTTTTTTTCTTTTCTAAGATTCTGGGAAAAAAATTATTTAGTGGTAAAAAAAAAATATCATCTTTCGATACAGAAGTTTTCACTTCAACCTTGTGTTCATGTTGCTGAAGTAAAGTTATTATTATTATTTTTTTTTTTTTAAGATCCTGGAAATAATCTCTTTTGCTCTTAAAAGAGCAGTTTATTTAGTGTTATATTAAAAACTATAATTTATGATACATATATTTTAACTTCAATTTTGTGTTTATGTTGTTGAAATAAACTGATTATTAATTTTTTTAAGCTTCTCTAAAGAGTTTTTAGAACTTAAAAATGTATTATTTTTGTATGTCAATTGAATGAAAAGCGATGTCATCTGATATAAAAGTTCTCACTTCCACCTTGGGTTAAAAGATTTAAAGAAATGAAAGTTTTATCAGATAATCGTTCTCCTATTAAATATTAAAATAATAAAAACAGATGGGATCAGAGAGCTTTTCGGCATCAAAATCATTCATAAGTTTATCAATTTATATCTGACTCCTTTAAAACGTGGAGCCATTGTTCCCAGAATATAAATTCTATTTAATAATTAAACAATATATCTAATTATTTTAGAGCGACCAAAGAGAGCAAAAATATAATATTACTCAGAATACGTGCGTGAAATAGAATGACAAAAGAGATGCTCTGTCTAAGAAATCGCCAATACAAAATCCGATCATTCCAGTAACTCGCCAAGGCCAAAGATAATCCCCCTTTCACCCCAGAAAAAGAGACTTACCTCCTCTGAAACTCTGAGATGACAGATGATTGATCAGCCTAGCTTAAAAACGGGGGTAGCTAACTTTAGGGTACAGACGTCTGTACCCTAGCCGTTGTGAGGGGATATTTATTTTAGGGTACATATGTCGTACCCGCCGAGGCCTAAAGATTTGAGTTAAATAAAAAAGTATAAAAAGCTGTTGATGAGATTGAGAAAATAATCTAAATTTTAATATATAACATCATGCCATTATTTGGGTATTAATCCCTTTTGCTTCTTTCTTTTTTTTTTTTTTTTCTAAGTACATATCACTAATATTTATTTTTATCGTTTTTACGTTTTAAATGGGTAATTTTTTCATAATGCATCTATTTTTTAACCTGTAGCAATCGGCAAACATTATTTCCGTTTTAAACCAAACTACGGCACACAGGAATTTTTTTCCCCCTTTTACTAGTGGGTGAAGGGGAGACCTTCTTTTGTCTGCGTAAGAGAAAAGTATTCATCCCTACCTACTGAGAAAGATTGCCGTTCAATTTCTGGAATGGTTGCATTTTTCAGCTGGTGAGCATTTACTCCATGAAATCTGTAGTTTTGGCGCTATTATAAAGAATACAGTTTCAGTCAAATATTCTTCTTTCCTTTTTTTTTTTTTTTTTTTTTTTTTTTTGTCTTTTAGGTAAGGATACTTTGAGCTTTACAAATACTCATTATACAGATCGTACGGCCTTTATTTTAATTGTTATTTTTCATTAAAGACAAAAACATATACATTGTGTCGCAAATTATATTAAATATCATTCATATTCATAGAGGAAATGCATTTTAGATCATGCTTTTGTTGTTTGTGTTTATTTATTTTTTATCAGATATCTTTAAGGGGCCTCAGGACTCTTAATCCTTCAAAATTTTCGAATTTTTAATTTTTTATATATGAAACTCCTATTTTTCCTGAACATTTTAGCGTAAATGTTTTCTTGAAATTCTCATTGGAACAGACGTTATGGCTTTTAGAATTATACCCGCTCAAAGCTGAAGCAAAACATCATTTTTCTCAAAATGATGTTTTCGGGCACAACGCGCATGATATCTCAAAAACTTATCAATATTTTTTCATAAAATTTTCCAAAAATATGCGTCATGTTAGTCTACATAAATTGAACCTAAAATTTCATTTTTATTATTAAAAAAAATATATTTTTTAAGTGGTTATAGTGTTGAAAATTTTAAAAAATTGTTAAATAATAACTTTAATAACTTTTAAAATAAGTTTATTAATAACTTACCTTGTTTTTTAATAACTTTTTAAAATAAGTTTTAAAAAGTTTTAAAACTTAATGAGTATTAGCTCAATATAACTTTGCATTAAAAATATAAAAATGCTTTAAATACAAATTTATTGAGGTTCAGTGTAATTATTACAATATGAAGTATAATTAGACTTCAAAATTTTTATTCTAGATGCACAAATTATTTTGTAATCGTGCGCGTAAGCTGCCATATCAATTTTCTGTTCGACAAATGTCTGACAGTTTGAAGCCCCCTATAAATATTAATTCTGCATCTTGTAACTTTTTAAATATGTGAAATGAAAGTTCACGCTTATATCTTTTCATCCCAATAAAAATTGTGTTTTTAAATCTTATACATTTGAAGATATTAAATGCTAAAAATGGTCTTTTTTTTCCTTTTTTTTTCAATTTTAAGAGTCCTGAGACCCCTTAAACAAATGAAATACTTGAAATATTTATATTATCATTTGACTAACGGAACTTTAGAGATTTTAATTAAGAATAGTCTGAGAATATTCCTAAGGCATCTGACTCGTTTTCAAGTTGCTCCTAAACAAAACATCTTGCACATTCCACCATGTAGAAAATATCTCAAAAAAAAAAAAAAAAAAAAAAAAAAAAAAATCTTCAATGCAAGGTCTAGCTACTATCTACATATAAATTTAAGTTTTTTCTTTTTTTCCCCTCATTTAAACATCTGTTGTTTATTTCACCAAATATATACTTTATCGTTTATCCGTTCAATGTCAGAAAAAAATCAAACAATAATAGCTACTTATAAAAAGGTTAATAATGTAGGTAAATGCGAAGTTTATTAAGTGCAGGAGTCGATCCAGGCAAAATGTGGGGCTGATTTAGGGCACCTTCATAAATATCCATTTAATAAAGCAGATTCCATTTCCCAAAATTCCTCTTAATAAAATAGGTCTCTCGCAACATTCCATTTCATAATAACATAATTTTCATTAAGTAATTTCATTATGTTAGGTTTTAAAACATGTAGTTTAGAAACAGAATAGTTCACCAGAAAGGAAAAGTTTAACAGAAGGATTTAAATAAGTTATTAATAATTGCTTGGTTTGAATTAGAGTAACTTGATTTCATCTCTCGTTACAAAATGTTATTTTTCACAAAAAAAAAAAAACTTTTACTTTTCATAAAATGAGCCGCAAGGAAAAAAAATTCTGCATAGACCTCTGAAGTGTAACCCATTTTTTAAGGATATTTATAAGTAGCGCATAAATTAGTGAAACAATAAACGAAGTGACTAAACAGATCCCTGATGTTGGTGAACTAAAATGCTTATTTTTTTTTCTTTTCTAAGATTCTGGGAAAAAAATTATTTAGTGGTAAAAAAAAAATATCATCTTTCGATACAGAAGTTTTCACTTCAACCTTGTGTTCATGTTGCTGAAGTAAAGTGATTATTATTATTTTTTTTTTTTTAAGATCCTGGAAATAATCTCTTTTGCTCTTAAAAGAGCAGTTTATTTAGTGTTATATGAAAAACTATAATTTATGATACATATATTTTAACTTCAATTTTGTGTTTATGTTGTTGAAATAAACTGATTATTAATTTTTTTAAGCTTCTCTAAAGAGTTTTTTAGAACTTAAAAATGTATTATTTTTGTATGTCAATTGAATGAAAAGCGATGTCATCTGATATAAAAGTTCCCACTTCCACCTTGGGTTAAAAGATTTAAAGAAATGAAAGTTTTATCAGATAATCGTTCTCCTATTAAATATTAAAATAATAAAAACAGATGGGATCAGAGAGCTTTTCGGCATCAAAATCATTCATAAGTTTATCAATTTATATCTGACTCCTTTAAAACGTGGAGCCATTGTTCCCAGAATATAAATTCTATTTAATAATTAAACAATATATCTAATTATTTTAGAGCGACCAAAGAGAGCAAAAATATAATATTACTCAGAATACGTGCGTGAAATAGAATGACAAAAGAGATGCTCTGTCTAAGAAATCGCCAATACAAAATCCGATCATTCCAGTAACTCGCCAAGGCCAAAGATAATCCCCCTTTCACCCCAGAAAAAGAGACTTACCTCCTCTGAAACTCTGAGATGACAGATGATTGATCAGCCTAGCTTAAAAACGGGGGTAGCTAACTTTAGGGTACAGACGTCTGTACCCTAGCCGTTGTGAGGGGATATTTATTTTAGGGTACATATGTCGTACCCGCCGAGGCCTAAAGATTTGAGTTAAATAAAAAAGTATAAAAAGCTGCTGATGAGATTGAGAAAATAATTTAAATTTTAACATCATGCCATTATAATATAATATATAACATCATGCCATTATTTGGGTATTAATCCCTTTTGCTTTTTTTTTTCTAAGTACATATCACTAATATTTATTTTTATCGTTTTTACGTTTTAAATGGGTAATTTTTTCATAATGCATCTGTTTTTTTAATGTCTTAATTTTTATTTATTTAGTTATTGAAGTGAAAACTTCTTTAGGCGCGTTGGGCATTTTTTGAGATGGGAAAAAACCATTGAATTCGCGACACCGTTACCGTGACCGTCACCGACACCGGTACTTTTCGATTAGCCGGGCGCCAGTAATATATATACATGTATATATACACGCACACATATATCTACACATATCTACAGATACATATATATACATACACATATATATGCATATATGGATGTATATATATATACAAATTTATGTATATACATATGTATTTATATATGTACATATATCACTGGCGCCCGGCTAACCGAAAAGTACCCCGACACCTCCGTATATTTGGCGACGATTCTGCAATAACTGGTTCAGGTAAGCAATCATAGATTTGCTTAAATTAATATCTCACTTTGACAGCAAAAGTGATATTAGTCTCTATTTAGCATTATTTGAAAGACAAATTTCTCGAATGAATATAATAAAAGAAAATTGGGTCACACATTTGTTAAGTTTAATTCCGTTAGAAATCGCCAATATTATAGCTAGAGAGACAGAAACATTGGCGAACAATTACGATTATGTAAAAGATTTACTTCTTAAACGCTTCAAAATGACGCCAGAAGAATTTAGGCAGAAATTAATGTCACATAGAAAATAATTTTCAGCCATTTGGCGCGATTTAGCATTTGAATTAAGAAATCATTTGGAAGAATAGATTAGCGGTCTTAAAGTATCTGATTTCGAATCCTTAAAAGAATTAATAGTAGTAGATCAAATTAAGAAAAGGTTACCTATAGAAATGAAAGAACATTTTTTTGATGATCTTCCAAAAATTAATAAATTAGTAAGTAAACTAGACGATTATGATGCGGCGAGACGTAATGTTAAAACCATGAATAGAATTTCACACCACTTTGAAGATGGGTTTCTTATATCAACGAAATTTTATGTTTCAAAATCTCTTGCATACGATATTGTAATAGGGCAAGACGTGATCAGCAAACTGAAGTTGGCGATAGATGAAGAGGGAATTAAAATTGTTGGCGAGCGCAATACTTTTCAAGTACGTTGCCTTAAAGTTGTAAATAATTCCGATAAAAAATTAAATTATGTTGCCAATTCATACAATGAAGCGAAACTATCAAAAGGAAATAGTTCACATGCAGAAAACGAAATGATTGGTATTATGAATAAAAATAATTCAGAAAATTATTTCAAGATAAATTTAGCACGCGCGGTGAAAACAGATAAAAGTGACTCAACTCGCGAGACCAAATCAAAAGATGAAACTGAAATAACAAAACACGGAAAATATTATAATTTAACGAGCACGAGAAAAAAAAATAGACAGAAGTAATATAAAAAGAAAAAATGAAAATAATGAAATATTTCAATTTATAATATAATATTATAATGTACAATAGCGCATTAAATGAAAATTGTAATATAATTTTTGTGGTAGTAGTTTATAATAATGAATAAAAAAAAACACTTCATTTAAAAGTATTTCCTGCACAATAAAACGTTTCCTGACGATTCAAAAAATACACACGTAATTGTTCAAGTTTTCACTTCTGTCGGCACTCCCGCAGTGCCATTGTTTTTCTCTAAAGAGTTTTTTAGAACTTAAAAATGTATTATTTTTGTGTGTCAATTGAATGAAAAGCGATGTCATCTGATATAAAAGTTCTCACTTCCACCTTGGGTTAAAAGATTTAAAGAAATGAAAGTTTTATCAGATAATCGTTCTCCTATTAAATATTAAAATAATAAAAACAGATGGGATCAGAGAGCTTTTCTGCATCAAAATCATTCATAAGTTTATCAATTTATATCTGACTCCTTTAAAACGTGGAGCCATAGTTCCCAGAATATAAATTCTATTTAATAATTAAACAATATATCTAATTATTTTAGAGCTACCAAAGAGAGCAAAAATATAATATTACTCAGAATACGTGCGTGAAATAGAATGACAAAAGAGATGCTCTGTCTAAGAAATCGCCAATACAAAATCCGATCATTCCAGTAACTCGCCAAGGCCAAAGATAATCCCCCTTTCACCCCAGAAAAAGAGACTTACCTCCTCTGAAACTCTGAGATGACAGATGATTGATCAGCCTAGCTTAAAAACGGGGGTAGCTAACTTTAGGGTACAGACGTCTGTACCCTAGCCGTTGTGAGGGGATATTTATTTTAGGCTACATATGTCGTACCCGCCGAGGCCTAGAGATTTGAGTTAAATAAAAAAGTATAAAAAGCTGTTAATGAGATTGAGAAAATAATTTAAATTTTAATATATAACATCATGCCATTATTTGGGTATTAATCCCTTTTGCTTTTTTCTTTTTTTTTTTCTAAGTACATATCACTAATATTTATTTTTTTTTATCGTTTTTACGTTTTAAATGGGTAATTTTTTCATAATGCATCTGTTTTTTTAATGTCTTAATTTTTATTTATTTGTTTATTTATTTTGCTATCTTTGTCTTTGAAGTATTTTTTTTTTCTTTGTAAAATTTCTTTTTTTTTTTTTCAACTTAATTTCTCGACTTGTGGCATCATCAATAACTTAATATTTTTTGTTATTGTCAAATGGCTGCTTTCCTTTTTTTTCTATTCTCAATAAAGTTTTGTAAACAATTAGGTGCGTTTCATTTTATTGGCTTCAAAAATATTTATAACTGAAATATTTTTATTTTCAAACGATTTTCTTTTGCACTATACATTTAATTGAGATTTAAAATGTATGTAAAACATTTTTTTCTTGTGAAATTACCATGTGAATAGTTGTAAATATGGTACTTCTTTATTATAGAGGCATTTGCGCGATAGAGAAAACAACGAGGTTAAATTTAGCGAGAACAGCAATTTTCGAAAGCACTTTCTAGCAACCTTTGTTGGAACAGCTGTCGCAGACGTACCGGTGTTGGCGCGATTTTTTATTCATTTTGGCGAGAAAACCCTGTTTTTGGGTACCCGCTAAGCCTAGATTGCGAAAACAGCATGTTAGTTTGATTTTATTATAAAACAGTTTATTTTATTATAAAAACACACAGTTTTTATTATAAACACACACAAATTATTTTATTATAAAACACATACAATGATTAAATTATTATAAAACACACACAATGATTAAATTATTATAAAACACAGAATATTTATTTTAAAACATGCAATGATTAATTTATTATAAAACACACAATGTTTAATTTAATATAAAACCCACAGAATCTGCTCTTCCGGGTTGCCATACGAATCAAAATCTCATCAAAATCACCGGGTTGTACCGGCTAAAATCGCCATTTTGGCGCCAAAAAAATACCCCGGTACGTCTGCGATGGCTGCACCGAAATGCGTTCAATAATTACACCAATTAATAGATAAAAGCGGAGAGCATTTTATTTAATATATACAAAAGTGAGCCATGTAATAATGTAATAGGAAAATTATAACATATTGTCGACATAAATAATTCTTGTACGATTAGAATTTTTTTAATTTCTCCTCGCTTCATTTTCATGACCGTTTATAATATTTGCCGCCAATAGCACTTTTTTAAGACTCAGTTATGCCAAGGTCCATATAACAAAGAAATACCGTAAACATATATTCATACTATACTATACATATTTCTTCCTTCTTTACACTTTTTAGATGTGTATTTTTTAAATTATCAATATAGGTATCAACAAAAAAGAAGAGTAAAAAGAGTGAAAAATGTTTTCTCTGAGAAGCCCAGCTCCTATTGGTAAGTAATATACATAGATTCATCGGCTGCATTAATTTTAAGAATATTTATTTTCTAAAATGTAATTGTGTATGTTTTATAAAAATAAAAATTGTGTGAGTTTTATAATCCCAATTGGGTGCTTTTTCGTTATACCAATACTATACAAAAATGTATGCTAATGCGCCATTTATTTCAACCCTGACCATGCAAAATATAGTAACAGTTTAAATTGAGTTTTAGTTTATTATTTTATTGCATAATATTTATTTGTTCTTTTATTTTGTATATAATAAGAGGGGGGGGGGTCCATCCCCTGCTCGCTACGCTCTCCAACCCCCCGCGTAGTCGCTTTGCGATACCGATTGGTATCGCGCAGCAATCCCTATTTTCTAGAAGAAAAGAAAGCCGAGAAGATCTACGCAGATTTTGATTAGTCCATTTCCAAATCGTTTAGCACATTCACAAATCGTTACTTTTTTTTTTACATAGAGGGATTTGTATTGATATAATAAAATAACTCGTGAAAGTAATTTTTTTCAGATGTTTCCTTTGGCGCCAACTATTTTCTTGGCAACGGATGATGTTGGTATAAAGAAAAAGTACCTAAAAGGGTATGTGCTTTATATGAAAATAAACTGTTTCATAATAAAATAAAACTAACATGCTGTTTTCGCACGCCAGCCTTGTACAAGTAGTATTCGAAAACGGGGTTTTCTCACAAAAATAACGGGGGGGGGGGGGGAGAGCGCCAACCCAAGTGTGTTTGCGACATCTGTTCCATATATTTATAAAGTAACCACCGTTGCAAACTTAAAAGAATAGATAGTATTTTATTTTTCAATTTATTATGTTTGAAAAACAAACCAGGTTACAATAAGGAAATTCAATTCGCGCCAAGCCACTTTTAATAAAATACGCCAATTGGCGACAAATTCACTTATGGAACTTTCCTTGTTTTATGCGATAAGTCTTAAATAGTGATCACATTCACTTTTAACGTTTTTACCGTATTGATACCAGAATTGCTTATATTTAAATTTAATATCAACCTTTGGCGGGCATGCCGATTAGAGAAGATAAACTTAGACCAATTTTCGGATCTCTAGGTTTCGGTAGATTTCGCTAGCCATCGCCGACAGACAGACAGACACATACACAAAGCGAAACTTTCTTTTATTAATATATATATATATATATATATATATATATATATATATAAACTTATTGCAAAAATTAACTATTGAAACAGAAGTAACTGACCAAATGCAATGAAATTATTACCCCAAATAGCTATGTCAAATTACACATTATAAAACATAGTCCTAACAAATGAAGTATTTATTCAAAAAGTGAAACATAAGTTAAAAAAAAAAAAATGTAAGCTTATAATGTAATTTACTTTTTCAAGGGCTGGGAAACCACATTATAAGCAAAGAATGATTGTTTTCTGTAATTGTCACAAGCTTAAAGCCAAAATTTTGTGACAATTCCAAGCCCTAACAATCATTGGAAAGAAATTGAAAAAAAAAAAAAAAATATATATATATATATATATAAGATAAAATTTGAGTAAGTAATCTTTTGTGTAAACTTAAATTAATTTGCATCAATACCTTTATACATTGCCCTTATACTTACATATAGTTTTATTTACATACTTATATTCATACATCTTATGTCTATCCATTTTACATGTTTGCATATATCTTACAATGTGCGTATACCTTATAATACATACATAAAGCATACATACGTTCATACAGCATGGAATAGGTATACTATACAACATACTTACAGTGAATACAACAGTATTAACTAAGCAGTTGATGTAATTAATGTTATTAGGGCTAATGATGTCGGCGGCGTATCTTCCTGGCATGGATAATACTCAAGTACCAAAAAAATCTCATTATTTTAGGACAAAACCTTACCGAGTTACGTATGATGTTTTGAAGTTTTTGAATTTTCGGTTTTCCTGGCACTAAAAACGGAAAGATGCGTTTTTAGTGAAAGCAAATACTGAACATTCTTAAAATTGAAATTATCACAAATCTGTAGGTTTTTGTCGTAAAAGAATGAGATTTTTTTTTTTAATGACGCAGGGCGATGTATTTCCAAATATGTTACAGAAAGAGGGCGGGGATATATAAAAAATAAAATTTCGTATTTTAATATGTATATAGCCTCTTGTAAAATAAATGCTATATTTATATGCGATATTTGATTTGTGTGTTTTTTATAATTGGAAACATGTTTCTAACATCAGAGATTAATATATAAGAAATTATCACCATAACCATTATTTTGAATCACCCGTTATAAAACTGAGCCAGGCGCCCGTCAGGCACGTTAAACGCCGTTCCCAAGTTCTAGAGAACTTTTAATGAGTACGACCAGGGCGAGTCCTATATGCTCTACGACCGGTGTGAGCGCCGCCACCTGCTGAGCACCTCCATTGTCCCAAGAGATTTGCGACATAGGTCGCTGCAACTTGCAGCGGATCCCACCCTCTTGGGAAACCACCACTTACACACTTGGGGGCGAGCCGGAGTCCCCAACAGTTTCGAGGGCCGAACACCCAGAAGGGTTTCAGGTTTCTTCGACCCGTACTTACTTTATCATAGGTATAGGGACGTGAAGATCTACAAAGATAGTCACAAGCCCCTTTCGCAGTGAATTTGAATCAGCCGTTATATTTGATACATATACAACACATACAAACGAATTGTATTTTGTCGGAATTTGGTTTAATAAAAATAATTGTAGCATTCATCAGGTAATTAAAAAATCAAGGCATTCTAGTACTATTCTACTTACTATAATGACAGAAATGAAGACAGGAAAAATTAATACGAACTACAAAAATAAATTTTATTTGTTAATCGTTTATAGTTTTTTTTTTTTTTTTGGGCGTATTTTTCATGCTGATATATGGATTAGGGTTGGATTGTTTATCAATATATCGGTCGAACATTGATGTTTTTTAATTATCGCAATACTGATATCTAAGCTCTAATTATGACGATATATCCCAATAACGTTAGCTAAGCTCTGATCTCTACCCAATATCCCAATAACATTTTTTTTTCCCCGCAGCGCAACTTCGAAACCCTAGAAGAAGCTCCGAAAATTCAGTACTAATATCGGAATAATTCTTTCCTCCCATACATTTATTCGCTGCCCGCTTCATTCAAAGCCGAATATCTCTTCTAATGATTATCTCTTTTTCGTCGTTATTCCAATATATCCCGATACATTCTATGCTTTACTTTTTATTCAAACAAACTGCATTTTCCCCTGTGCTTCCGTTATTGAACTGTTATCGTCTGTGTTTCAATACTGTCGCTACTATTGGTCTAGACATATTGCAATACCACACTTATTGATATGTCCTAACCAATAAAGAAGTGCTAAAATGTGTACGAGTTATTGTGGGGTCGATAATATTATCGGAGCTTAGCAGCTGGGAAGCTCGGTTTGTGAGCAACCAATCAGAGTGCACTAGGTAAAATTTCGCTTTTCGCCACGTTGGTGAAGCGAAGAGCGAAGCCTCCGCGTTCTTTCCTTGTGATTGGTACTTTTGAGTGGAGCTTACTAGCTATTAACATTTAGTATTGCGAACGCTGAAAATCGGCCCATGTTTATTCCTATTATGCTCTTTGTCATTTTATCGGTAGAGAGAGTATGAATCCAAGTGAATTTAATATATGATGTCTTGATATTTCAGCTTAAAATGAAGTAAAAAAAAAATTACAGTTTAATTAGTATAAAACTACTCCGAAATGTGATTTTAATATTTTATTTCAAACAAGAACGAAAAATCATGCGTCAAGCATAGATTATGTAGCACTTTCCAACGCTTCCAAAATAATTTTACAAATCATACCGTTTAATAAGCTAAAAGATAACTTCTAAGTAAACAATTTGGAAAACGCATAACATATTTAAAAACATAATTTCAGGAATTTCCAACATATACAATATTCGGAAAAATATCCGAATACTTTTATTCAGCCCTGTATAGGATATATAGAATTGTATATATACTACATAGGATGCTAAATTTTAGTTCAGTTAGGAAACGTGTAGCACATTTTAAAATTCTCCGTCTGGAGTTTGTCAATAAACAGAAATGTGTTCGCGAACTTTTGTGCTGCTCTGTATAGGATCTACAGAATTTATACACACCACGTAATAGACAAAAAGCAAGTTAACATTAAAATCGCGTTCAGTAACTTAAAACGCACTTCCAGGAATTATTGTTAACAGACAGTAGATAATTCTTTTGCGTGTCCCTGTAAATGAACGATGACTGCTATACACACAATATTCCGTAGTAAGTCTCTTGTAATGCACCTTAGTGATCTATATAAATTTCAATGCGTTTAAAATAGTGAAATATTATTTAAATAAACCGCAGACGATTTTTCTCCATAGACGTAATGTAACGGAATTATTTTTACTGTCCCTGTAAAGTAACTATAAGTGCTACACACTTCCGTTGAAATAGGGAACATGCTATAGATAACGATAAAAACATATAAAAATTGCAGAGCAATCCGAGCATATTTACGGGAGTTAGAGCACGGACAGACGGCAGACGGCAGACGGCCAGACGGCCAGACGGCCAGACGGCCAGACGGCAGACGGCCAGACAAACCGAAGTCATAAGCACTTTTCAACTAGGTTGGAAAGTGCTAAAAATATTTCAATGTTGTATTTATGCATAGTAAATAGATAGGAAGGTATAAATACAGTGAATTTTTTTAAAAAAAAATTTCTATTAAGAATGCATTGATACCTTAGACAAAAATTGAAAAACAACATTTCTGCAGCATCTGTCATCCATTGAAAACTATTTAATTACAAGTATATTAGCATGAAATGTGGCATTGAACCAATTTCAGTTTTTGCTGTTGCTTCTTACTTATTTTAATCATATTAAAATCAGCAACGTCCTGAAATTAAGAACATTTTATTTTAGCTATTTTTAATAATATTCTCAGTTATACACGAGGATATTAAATAGTTAAAATAGCGCGTAAAATGGGAAAAATATGGAACATACTATTTTTAAAGAAAAACACTATTCAAGCAATGGTATAAGCCCAAATAGATATCGAACAATGTGTACTTTTCCTGAAATATTTCTGTTTTGTATAAATATGAAACTGTAATATTTAAAGGATTCTGTGTGAGCAAATAGGTATAGAGAATTCATTTGTTGCTTTTTACACCTGTTTGTACTTAAATTGCTGCTACTATACCATTTAATTTGGGAAATTAACAATTTTTCTATTTCCACACACTTTAAGGTAACATTCGCGACATATCACCAATATCAATATTAATTCGTTGATATATTGCGATATTAAATTTCTGATATCATCCAGCCCTATAATATGGAACAACAAAACTATATATAATTACAATTTCAAACAAAATAATTTAGTTGCTTTACAATGTTCAAGATTTTATAAATCGGATTTTCAGATTAAGGTAAATAAAGTTTCAGATTTCTTATTTTCATTTGAAAATGGGGAATAAGCATCTGTTTCGTTTATGGTATTTCGGAAACAAAAGTATTTATCTGTGTCTAAAAATATTGGCATATATATTCATTTACCCACTTTATTGGATTCTCTGTATATTGTAACACTACTACAGTGCCTGGCACTGTAACACTACTAAATATTATCACACAATAAAAAGATGCTCAAAAAATCATGGTTAAAAATCATACGGGTACATATATAATCAAACAGGTAAAAAGCATTTACTGAACTAAAATATTATTCAAGGATTTTTCTTTTCTCTATTTAATCAGAATGCAGCAGGTGGTCAAATGACAGTTACGGTGAAAGGTGATAGGGTATTTTATTCCATTTTCCTCAAATAAAGCTGTTTTAAAGGGAAATACGAGAAATGAAGTCAACTTATTACAAAAGCATTATTATGTATCAAAAATACCCCTTAGGTATGTTGATTTTTCTTCATTTTCAAGTGTTAGTCATATTTGATTTCAGTGGTACTTTAAGCTCCAAAGTTGCATTACTACTTATAAATAATTTCTTTTGAAACGCGGTAAGTTTTGTAATATATATTCTGTATGTTTATTAGTGCATTTTTTTAATGAATGTGCTCATAAGTTTTATGATAAACAAATTGTCAGTATCTTAAATGCCAAATTATGAATTGTGAAACTGAGAATTAAACTTTTGTGAGGCTGAATAACGTTTACTTAATCTTTTATAGGCTAATGTTCCTAACCAAATTAAGAGGGTATTCTCTTTTGGAAAGCTCAGATAAGGGTAATTTTTATAAATTATATACTTTAATCCAAAAGAAAAAGTCTGTACCTATGAATTTTTTATTATTTATACATGGACTTTTTAAAATTCTATTTTATTAACTTGGTACAAAAATATTGAGAATACACAAATATTGTAAAATATTAAAAAGTCGTCAGCATGAGATCGAATCAGTGGCTATTGGTTGTAGATGATGGTTACTGATCACCATCATTATGCAACTCTCGTACATCTAAAATTTTATGTGTGTAATCAGAAAAATTGTCACTATAGTTCAAACTAGAAACGTTTAAATTAAATAATAAAAAGGCCCTTCCATACTTTTGAACTTTCTGAAAATATATATACACATCACATATTCTACAATGATCATAGAAAGATAGGATGTAAAGAATGAAAATAATTTTTTTTTTCTCTCAAAGCAAGAGAATACACCTTAAAAATTCTGTTTAATTTCTTTCCATTCATCTCTGCTTGAAATTTGTTCATTTATAAATAAATAAAAGACAGAAAGAAAAACTATGCACCACACATAGATTATAAAATACTATCCAAAACTACCAGCATATTGCTACGAAACTTCATCTTTTCATAAGCGAAATGTGATATCTGAAAAAACAAGTTAGAAAACGTATATCATAGTTGAAAATACACATTCAGCAATTACTGCCCATAGACAGCAATGTATAAGAATTCTTTTATACAGCCCTATATATGATATGTAGTTTTTTATTCCCACCACATAGTAATATGCTAAAATTTAATTCACTTGGACGCATAACACAACTAACAACTACTTAAAATGCACTTTTGGAATTTACCATCCATAGATGGCGATATGCATATATATTATATAACCGAACCGCTAAAAGGCGACAAAGAAACATCATACAACAATCGGGGAATAAAAATAAATTTTTATTCCCCGTCCGTCGTATTGTATTTTTTATTTATTTATATGTATATATTTTTATAATTTTAATTTTAATTTTATTTGGTTGAATTAAAATTAGTTTTATATTATTATTATTATTATTATTATTATTATTATTATCATTTTGTAATTTTTATTTTTTTCAATGAATTAATCTGTATATTTTGTCCAAACAACCGCTCCCTCCTCCATACTCTAAAACTAAAATCTACCCACCCATCTGTCCTGTAGATATGATCATGGGCTAACTAATATATCAAAGAATATATGAATTTTTTTGAAAAACCATGTTGTAATGCATCAAAAATAAGTTGTTTAAAATAATTTATTTTTATTTATAAGATGAGAAGAGCGTAGTCGTTTTATTCTAAATATATGATTAAGAAGTATATTAAGGTAAACAGAGATATGAAGACATGACTTAAAATTGGCAAATGTATTAATCTTGAATTTAAATTCTTTACGTTTGTCATAAATGTCTGTAATAGTTTTATTATCGTGCAGTACAAGTTTTAGGTCTAAAAAGTTTAAAGTATTATTAGATAATAGGTTTTTCGTGAATTTTAAATTAGTAAGATAATTGACTGGAAATTGAGTAACATGTGACTGGTCGGTATTGATTAATATAATGTCGTCCATATAACGATATAAATGAATATTACTGTTATAAAATGTACTCTCATAGTGATGTAAATATAAGTCTATAAATAAACTTGCTGTGCATCCGCCTTGTGGAATGCCGACTTTCTGTAAATAGGTGGTATTACCTTGTAATAGGTAGTTATTATATATAATGAAATTAGTCAGTGTATGAAATACTCTGCATCCACACGTATAGGAAGAGTCAATCGATTTTGAATTTTTTAAATAATGCATTTATTATATTATGAAGATCTAATAAGTAAATGTTATTAAATAGATCTTTGAAATCATATATGATGTTATATTTTTTAAACATTTAAGATCTTTGAGAATATTAACCAATTGAAAGCTCTTTTTATGCAATGTGTGTTATATATTGTAGTTGTATGTGTGTATATTTGAATATATATACTAGCTGATCCGCCTGATGTTGCCCTGGCCCGTGATAATAACCTTAAATAAACCCCAAATTTGTATTATTTTATATCTTTAATCCGATTTTGTATGAATTTATATTTTTAATGACAAAATCGCGAAAAAGGACTGATAATTAGCAATAAAAGTGCTCGTAAGAAAACATTTTCTTCTTTTTTCACGTTGGGTCATTTCATAGGAAAAAAATAGTTTTTGTTGTCCAAACCTTTTGAAATTTTTTATGGTTATACAATAATGGTTTTACAGCCCGTGTAAAGATTACGTCAGAAATATTGTTATGTGGTTAATAAATATGTTTTCTTCTCGCTTTTTCTTTACTTTTAGCGTCGGGTCCGTTAACATAACAAAAAAAAAATAGTTTTCGTCGTCCGAACTCTCTGAAATTTTAGTAGTTTATAAATATAACTGTTTCCAGGTTCTCCATAAAACTTTGTCAAAACATATGCTTATTAAATAGTGAAAAACGTTATCCGAATCCGAGCGTGGCTGCGCAGATGCCTTTTCGTCGAAAACTTATCCCCATTTTATTTAAAAAATATATATTTCTTCTCATCCGAACGTTTCGAAATTGTTGTAGGGGATGTAAATCTGGTCTACCGTGATGCGCTAAAAATATTATGTCGAAATACGAACGTTTGGTTATTTTTAGCGTAAGGGGGGAAATCGTCTCGGAAGGCGCTAAATGACCTGCGTTGGACGGTGTTTTTGAAAGAGTTAAAATACGTATTTATTAAAACCAATTATACCGTAGATTAGAAGAAGGTTTCGGCTTTAAGAACATTTTTTTGGTTTCTCTGTATCTCTAAAATTGCGCTCTTGAGAGGCGTTGCCGTAAGGGGGAAAATCCATCCGGGTAAACTACCATTTTCAAAAAAGTTTTTCAAAGATTTAACATCATTTTTTTTTATCGAATTGATTGCTGCATTTGAGACATAGGAGTGCAATCTTTCAGAATATGTTTTTTTTTTTGTACTTTTCGGTTAGCCGGGCGCCAGTGATATATATACATGTATTAAATACACACATATATACACATATCTACATATACATATATATACATACACATATATATGCATATATGTATGTATATACATACAAATTCATGTATATACATATGTATTTATATATGTACATATATCACTGGCGCCCGGCTAACCGAAAAGTACCGTTTTTTTAATAAACCAAATGGTTTTATCGATAGAAGTTCTAACAGAATGACGAAATGAATTCATTCTTCATTCAAATGGTTCTTCATTATCGTCGGCTGCTTAAATCGGGTTCCGGGCATGCGCTAACGCCTCCACCGACTCGGAAAGAAAGAGATGAGCATTTGATGAGTTTTTAATTAATATCTATGACAGTTATCAAAATATTAAAATTCTGAGGCTCATGTGCATCAGGACCTGCCTGGGACTACCTAAATCCAAAATTTCAGATCTCTAAGTGCAGTAGATTTGGCTAGACATCACCGACAGACACACAGAGCGAAACTTTCTTTTATTACTATCCCATTTCATATTAAGGCCTAATTTATTAAGATTAAAATATACAGCTTTGTCTTATAATTATCCCCTTGCTATTATTTCTTCTTGGATTAAACATTAAAATAGTCTTCCAATTTTACCATTACGGACATTAAATATGTATAAAAATTATAAAATTGAAAACAGTAGTATGGAGAGAGGGTGCGGATTGCTGAAAAAATTATCAAAACTTATATATAAAAAATTTTAACAAAAAAAAAATCACAGAATAGCAAAATTTCTCCCCCAAAAAATTATAAAATCAAAATGCTATTAAAGAGTGATGTGGCGGGACTGCTAAAAAAGATACAAAATTTTATTTAAAAAAAATGGCGGAATTTATGCATTTAAATAAATTATTTATACACCACAAATAATACATTCATCATTTTATTTACACACTGACTCCTCATAGATGGCTAATTAATGGCTATCATCTTCCCATTTCATGTTTATAACTAAATTAATTTTATTTACATCCTTTAGTCTGTATCACTTTCTAAATTTTATTTAAATTAATTACTACCATGTTTAAAATTTATTTTATGCCAAAGCTGTTTGTATTTCCAGATTTTCCTTTTTTCCTAATAGATGGCAGCACCAGATTTATCATTTAACTACAGTCTGTAGTTTCGGCTTTTCCTTTTATTTATCAAGCAGAGCGGTCGCTCTGCCAAGCGAAGCTTAAAAAAAACGCCACACAAACAATGCCAAGAACTGGACTAAAGACCGTATTGCTTACTTACAGAAAACAATTTCGCAATGTTTAAATCGACAAAACATGCCAGATTAAAATATCAGATATCAAATAAACCAAGCGTCGCAGAAAAAAAAACGAAAACTAGAAGAATCTAATGAAGAATTTCTTCAATTTAAGACCAAACTCATCTTCATAAGTGATTTATAAACAGAGATATAGATTTTTTAAAAAAACGTCGAGTTACTTAAAACGATCACTTATTTCTTCGTCAAACTTTTTTTTTCAAACAACCTACATACCTTAATATTCGACAGAATAAAAAAAGGATTGCATTTTTGGACAAATAATTACGTAATCTATGTGCTTTTATAAAATCCTGTGTAAAAAAAAATATTTTCTATCCTTAATTAGCAAAAAACTGTTAATTAACTTGGCGATTAAAAAATTATGCCAAAACATAGATAAAACCCGCCAACGACCATGTACCTTTTATGTATTATAACAGCACAAATCAGTTACAGGTTATAACCACATCAAATTTCCTCTGCAAGTCAGCCATTTTCTTCTGAAGATATTTTTTTTTTAAATAAAACTTCATAATTATAAGAACACACACATTTTATCAGACAATTAAATATGACTGCAAACTGTGGCAGA